>JAYKAV010002553.1:0-124110 GCA_035582835.1 Phoebastria nigripes
ACTGAGCATGACATCGCATGGTATGGAATACCCCATTGGCCAGCTGGGTCAACCACTCCGGCTATGCTCCCCCCGCCAGCTTCCCATGCACCCGGCAGGGCATGGGAGGCCGAAAAGTGCCCGGTGCAAGCACCACCCAGCAACACCCAAAACGTCAATGGGCCATCAACGCTCCTATTATACCAAACCCAAAACACAGCACACACCCCCCAGCTACTGGGAAGAAAGTTAACTCTGTCCCTGCCGGAACCAGGACACTTTCTCAGCATGCTGAGAGCACCACGGATACCTCTACTGCTCCTGCATGCTACTGTTAACAGCATTTATTCAGGATAAGGTCAATGCATAGAGACCATCCCAGAAACGTTCACAGACTCTTCTCCCTTGACCTGCAACCAGTGCATTTTCCTGCAGATACCATGTCACCAAATGTCAGCCCATGCAAGTTAAGGCAGCACGCTCCAATTTCCCTATTAGTCACTTGCTGAAGCACTTCATTAAGGAGTCACTTAATAAACTGCCCCTTAACAGACTCCCGATGGTGTGAATTCACTGGGAATGAGCAGAATTGATTAATTTAGGCCCAGAGATATTTCCTAAAGCCTTCTAGCTGCCTTTTAGAAATTTTGCCTGTATGCAGCCTGCTGCAGAGCTTCTCCTCTAGATACTTTATTTTTCTCTTTTTCTAATTTAAATTAGAAGCTTGGCATTGATAACTGAAGTATAATTAATCTAAACTAGGTAGATGATTTAAACTAGATTTACTGTGGGACATGGATCCAAGTCCAGAGGGAAGTAAGGAAACACTGAAAATGGAAAAAGCACACATGTAAATGTACACATGGGAAATTTCCAGGAAACTAGTCTGGTTTTTGACTAGCACTAAACTGGCTCTTAAAACATGAGGAAGAAACCCTGTTTATTTAGACAGAGCTAAGAGAGCACCTAAATTTCTATGGCCATAAGGCATATAATAAGGGGACGATATAAGAGACAATGTGTGCATTGTGCTTGTGGCACTTGTTGCAGTGGGAGATTTCACTTCAAGACTACGCTGTGTCTCTCTCCATAGACCCCATTCTCTCTATAGAGCAAGGCCAATTTGCATGGTGTGAGCATCTCCCCTTTCTATTTTGTTCAGGATTTTCCTTCCTCAGACAGCCCGTGCCAACATAATGCTCCATGGTAAACAAATCACTAGTTCCAGCTTATCCTTATCTTACAGAAATTGAAATTACCTCAGCTTTCTTCAAGATGCAAGTTCAGCTGTGCCCCTGGCTTTGGATATTTTATTGCTGTATATGATTTCCCCTGATTCCCAGTATGTTCTGCATGCCTTTCCCTGCAACTCAAGTATGGTTATTTTGCCTGTCTCTTCTCTCAGGAATGTTTCTTTTTCAGGCAGAGCAACAGCTTCCTCCCTATCTCTGCATCTCTCTGAGGCATAGGGCTCCCCAGACTGTGCTCTCTCTCCCATTCTGGTTGTCTCATGTGCAAAGACTGGCAGCTTTACTAATTCAGCTAAGATGCTCCTTCAGTGAAATCTGTCTTATATATTCTATGTTTAACATGAAGCTTTATGTGAGTAGAAGGGAGAGACATCACCAGATCCCCAGCGACAGTGTTCACCAGGCAGTACAGCTTTATCCTGTTATCCGTCATGAGGGAAAAAAATTCTAAAAAATTCTAAAAAATTCTAAAAAATTCTGCTAAGACTACTTAGCAACAACTAAAAACATCAGTGTCTTATCAACATTCTTTTCATACTAAATCCAAAACACAGCACTAGGAAGAAAATTAACTCTATCCCAGCCGAAACCAGGACAGAAAGTTAGCATCAGTTCTTGGTTTTTTACTTCTACATTTGAGCATCTTCACTTTAATTTAATCCCATTACAGAGATGCTGGAGCAATGGACCTCTTCTAGCAAACTCATTACTCTGAGGTGCTTCTGCTTGAAATTGGTGCTTATGAGAGAAGAAGGATGCAGAACAGATGACTCCAGCCATAGCTTCTACCTACACTGAGGCACACCAGGATATCTCCATTTTCAAACTAGAATTTATAAATGGTTTCTAGTGAGGTGCACAAACAAACTAGATGCTACGGTATTTCAATCAAATTGAAGTGATCAGACTAAGTAGAACAATTTCTGAGTTTAAAATCTGAAGAGCCATTTTGATTCAGTATTATCTTTCTATATTTCCCAATGAAAAGGCCATATCCTAAAGTCTTTCCTTATTGTTTATTCTGTCTATATTCAGCTCTAGCTGAAACCAACAAGAATTCAGCTCTTCAAAGAATAAGTATAGATTATATCCTTGTTAAGAAAGATTATATAAAATACACCATGGGTATATGATGTGCTAAATATGACAGTTCAATAGTATAGCACACACAAAGAAGAATATTTCTTTTTTAATTATGCAAAAAGGAGAAAATTAGCATCCAATTGCTTTGCCAGCTTTTTTAGATTCCAATTAGATCTGCTATGCTAACAAGAAACTTGTACTAAGAGCATTTCTCCTTTTTAGCATGCACAATGTAACTTCACATCAAAAAGCAGCMGGATCTGGCAGTCAGCAGCACATTCCTACAGGGAAATATCACACATAGTTGTTTTCTATGGTGAAACGCAGGCTGGAAGGACTCAATTGTCATACCGGTTGTTACCACCTATAATTACTTTTAAAGATTCATGTCCTGTAATGATCCAAGACACTCCTGTTATCTCTTTCCAGTGATTGATCTGAAACATCTGTCATCAACACCCGCATGGCTAAGAGAGCAATTTTGCTCAGGAATGATACGGAGAGCAGACATTGTCATTGAGTTACAGTATGTTATGCATGCAAAATCAAAAATGTCACACAGCAGTCTCCAGCTGAAGATTTAATGGCATCTAAATTGAAGCCAGTAGCATTTTGTTTTGCAAGGTGGCAATGTAAACATGTTTGTTTACAAGCCTGCTGCTCTGAAGGTCTGATGTGGCAAAGCATCAGCAGAGGATGACAAAGTGGAACCAGTTTCTGATGCCTCCAGCCCCTGCCAAATCACTCCTGGTCTGATAGGGAAGGACAGATTCAGAACGTGCCTCTGTTTTGCTAGTTTAGATAATCTGTTAATTACTCTTCCTGCTTATTACTTCAGAGAGTCCAAGCTCAAGAAATTTGATTGCATGGAGAAACCTCCCATTGACCTCGAAGCATTTGTAGGACAAGCTTTTGAACAGATCCAAAAGTCATTAACCTATATGTATTGAAATTCTTACTTTGCTTTAATGAACAAAGCATGGCAAGGTATTTGTAACGTGGAATTAGTAAAGACAGGCTGGCTTCTCCAGATTAAATAGTAACTGAAGACCAGATCATAAACTGAACTCATTAAAGCTATTTGGATTTGCATTACCTCAGAAGCTAGCTCTGGTACAAATTTTGGCTTCAGATTCAAAGCAGGCTGACACAGCTTAGGGGAAATTGGCATTTGTTTCATTATTTCCCCATTCACCATTTCACATTACGGAAAGAACAGGACAGAAAAATCTGGAGTTGATTGTTTCTGGCCTGGCTGAAAGGCTGGAGCAGGAAAGCTTTGCCTCACACGTGATTCCCTGTCCAGTTTCCAATGGACAGGTATGAATATGATGAGTTTTTCAGTTACAGAGAGCTAGTCAGAAATAGCTGTTTTCTGCTGAGAATGAAGATTATTTTTAAAAATTGATTGACAAAAAAGAGAAAATAAAAAAAATTAAATAATCTCCAGAAATGTGCCTGTTTTGTACATATGTGTTTGTTAGTGTGTGTGTGTGCGCGCTCATGTGCATGCATTTGAAATTTTCTTTCAGAAAGCAAGAAATCATAAAATGATGAATGGGAAAGTTTCTTTCTGGTTCTGCTTTCTTCCTGTTAGTATGTAGGGAAAAACAAACCAAACCAAACCCACAAAAAGTTAGAAGATGTAGGTTAAAAGTGGAAATACTTTGGATTTTATTTTGTTTTTTGGTTGGAAAGTATCAGTTATACTGGAGGAAAAAAAAAGAAAAAAAAAACAGAGGTAAAAAAAAAAAAMCAAACAACAGACTTTTCCCTGGCACTGTTTCTCTCTCCCCATCTCCACTTTTAATATATCAAGTAATTTTCTTATAGTTCTACACATCTGAAGACATAGGGAAATATTAGCTTTGATCTTTGGGACTCCTCATAGGAGCCCTGAATGACAGGCAACAGCCACACTGAAATCCACACTTGCTTTATCCATCAGCCACCCTAGACTGCTGGAAGCAAAGAAATCCAGTCCATGTAAAACTTATGTAAATGAACACTATAAGACATTTTCCATCAAATTTAAAATATTGAGAAAAAGTAGGAATTTAAGGTAAGGAGCTCTTATGTAATTGCTGCACTAAGAAAAGTATACATTTCATATACAAGTCACAATATTGTGTATTAAAAAGAAAGTAAATATCAACAAAACAGACTTCTGAAACATATGTTTTTCTCAAAATTCAAGGAGTCCTGCTGCAGCAGTGTTTCCATTTTAAGCAAGTCTTCCCCAAAGCCTTGCCCGARATGCGTGACGTCCCTCTGAGTGCCCAGCTCACCCTGCCGTTTCAGATCATTAGCGTGATCCCCACTGACACACCGTATGGCAGCGGATGGCTCCACTCCGAGCCATGAGCAATACCAAGCTGTTAATGATGCCCTCAGCCCAAAACATGTATTTTAATGAATGTGAAGGGAACTTTCCGTTCTCAGTATGCAGACATCACTGGCAAACAAACACTCAAGGCTGTGTTTTGCTGCTGTACCCCAGAGAGGCACATACACATTTACACATACATATTCAAAGACTAACCCACGTTGAAGAGGAATATGTTTTGTTTTATTCTGCAAACTCAAAGTCGCTACAGAAAGCCACCTGAAGAGGTCAGGGTAGGTCAGGAGAGAGACTAAAATCGGGTCTGACAACATGTAGTGGGGAGAGGGAGTACTCTTTTTTTGCTGTATTCTGTTTTGATGTTTTAATATTTAATATTATTGTAAGGAAGCCTGAAACGCGAGAGCAGCCTTTTGTAAATATTTTTAGGCCATTGAGTCATCCGAGTTCCCTACCGCTAGGTCAAATGGTGTGGAAACCCTGTAGCAGCAAGGGGAACCTGGCTTTGTATTCCCTACTGCCACATTGTCCTGCAGCCTGGAGGAACAAATAATTCTGAGGATTAAAATGATCACAAAGCTGCTATTCCTTCAAAGCAAAACAAGCCCAGTAAAATAGATACATCGTGGTATCTATCTGAGCTGTTGTGCCCTATAGCCAGAAGTTTCAGTTAAAGTCATCTGTATGAAAATAATGCAGATAACACTTTTCCCTTCACTGATGCTGAGATATGAGGCGCACATGAGAAGACAGAACTTCAGAGGAATCAGATTGCTTATGGGCAGTGTTGAGTGCTTTTAAAACAGGAGATTAGGGGACTTCTTATCAACTACTGAAAACAACTCAGGAAACAAAGGCAGTTAAGGGAGTTTATCCTCCAAGCAAGCAAAAGCAAACGAAAAGCAGTTTCCAGAAAAGATGAGCACGTAGATGGGTCCTGTCCTCCCTGACTGAGCTGAGCAGGAGAAGGAAAAAAGCTATTTTATTTGTATCAGGCATATTTATTTTCTCAGATGTTGTTGAAATACACATCTGCTCTCTTCGATAGGAACAATATCAGTAACTGTTTGACTTCTATCATTTTCCTGTTTCTCATAGCATAATCCCCAGGGATCACAATGTTTTTCAGGATGCAAACCCACAAAAAACCATACTTCCAGTGGTATACCTTGAACAGACACAAAGACTTTGGTTTTTCCTGGCTCCTTCAAACAAAACCGTCACATTGACTTTGTTCATCAGACGCAATAGAAATTCCATGTTTTATGGCTGTATCCACACTAACCAAAACTGACGTACAAGAGAAGCTGCTCTCCAGTTGTGAAATAATCATATGCAGCTTGATAAGAAAGCTTTGTTTCCAAAAGCATGTGATGCTGGTAGGGAACAGTGCTTGTCTTTGCCAATAAATGTTTTGTTTGTTAAACAATATACAGTGAGAATCTTCTGGTGAGACAGTGTGCTAATAGTCCTCCTAGGACTGTTTTACTTTTTAAGGCTTTTAAGGTTGCCTAACATGCTGAAGAAAGATGCAGTCAGAGGCTACTCTCCACATGAACTTCCAAGTGTCTCTCAAAATCAAATATTCCTGAGATTTCTCAACTGAAGATAGAAAACTGGAAAGTAAAAGGGCAAGAAAAAAAATTCCTGATAGGACAAAGACAGATTGCCATGTCTTCCTGACATTTGGGGTCAAACTGTGTTGTCAATGTCCTTAAGGGTCAATGTTTGTCATTTATTTGTATTAGAGGTTTATTTAGAGAATCTCTCAGCTCAGTTTCTGAACAACCAGCAGCTTGTCAGACATTAAGAAGTTGTTCACAGAATGATTGTGTGATTAATACATCAGGCTGTCAGAGGAACCATGTATAGTGGGCCTACAGGCCTGAAGAGAAGAAACAGAAGGAAGAATCAAACGTTGAAAAACTAAGTTAACGTGTATTTAACTGTAAGTGAAAATTTCTAGGGATGTGTTTCACAAGATGCTCCATGCATGATGACTATTATTTCCCAGGAAAGGTTTAGGTGGTCACTAGATTAAAAATAATAACAATAATAGAGATAGTGGGGTTCAAGAAACAGTGGACACATCTTTTCAGTGAGTTTTTCACAGTGCATGAGAGAGGCCAGTAGCTGTGAAGAGCCTATAGTTGGTGAAAGCAGACAGCAGATTTTTGATGAGAATCAGCCCTGTTTCTATTCACCGTTGATTTCTTGCCTGAGACACATCAGCCTTTCAGTTTGACTAATCCTGAGTTTTGCCCCCTCGTCCCATGCCCTTCAGCTCCCAACCCAAGCACCCCCATTTTTCAGTCATGTCTCTCACCTCTTCTTGGCCACCTTCCTCATAACCTGCTTTGCAGCAGTCACCACCAGGATATGCTCTGCTCTCTTGGACAAGCCAAGAGGACGTGACGTGCCCCAGGTCACTCAACAGACCTCAGCACCATAGAGGCTTCACCACTACGGCCTCCAGATCTCTGCACGACAGCGGCCAGGGCAGGTAAGGGCAGTCTGTGGCTAACAGAGGCCATCCAGCAGGATCCCACTTACTCATTCAGCAATAGCACTGGCACTAAGAGAAACCACATGCTGCTTTTCTTAGTCTTCTCAAACACCAGATAACTTTTCAGCAGGGGAGAAGCTACTGTTCTGTGTTGGTAATCGAGTCAGGCTTATAAGCAATACGGAAAAGAAGGCTTATTGGGATTTCCACACAATAGTCACAAAAATCAGTGAAAGACAGGTTGTTTTTGTTCAGTGTACCTCATGTTAGGGTCTCATTGGAAGTAGGGAATAACCTTCAAAATTCTGTAAGCAGAAGTGGGATTCATGCCACCCAACACCAGAGGTTGATATGTAGACATTTGTCTGAGCGTTTCCAAGATCCATTTATAGTTAATAGGCAAATGAATCTCCTAAGGCACAGCTCTGGAAAAACAAACAAACAAACAAACAAACAAACCAAAAGCAAAACCAAAACCACACACAAATGTTTCTAAGAGGCCAGATGAAGCTGTGCAAGAGTCCAGAGAAGCCATTATTTTATTTCATTGACTACCAGTGAGTCTGGGAAGACTAGCTCAGATGGAGATATCTGTACTGTGAACACACACAGTTAAGAGAGATAACTCATCTGAGACTTCCTCCCACTCATGCCTTTTTTTAAAATGGGTCCTAGGATCACCTCTTGGACTTTTGATTTTCAACCACCTGAACTTAGAAAGCAAACTACAGAATCAACCTCTCCCCACAAAACCATCTCTGAATTGTTCAGGAACATGTTGCTTGACTTCTCCCTCTGGTCCAGTCACAGAAAGTGAGCAGAGAGAGAATTCTGTGCTTTTTATGTTACGACCCTCTAACAATTATGTGTGGATGTGGAAATAAACAGCTATGGATTTTATTTTTACAGCTTTCCCTTTCATAGTCTGCTAACATTTGGTCATATTTCTCACATACAATCATGTGTCCTTTGTATCCTTCACACACACACATATATACACACACAAAAGACTTCTCCACAGAGCAAGGAAGTTGACATTCTAGTCTATTTAGAATTAAACTGAGTGTGGCTTCAAGTTCTATAAATCAAAGCTGTGGCAGCTTGTAACCATTGTCCCATTTAATGAGTTAATGTCTGTTCAGAGTTTTGAACATCTCAGACATTGTATAAATTGTGTGTATTATTATGAATTTATCTGATTTCATGACAAGCTGTACATTTCACAGTTTTCAGTTTTGATGCATCTCTAAGGTCTTATCTGAATTTAAAAGGTTTCCAAAGAAAGTGATCCTAAAAAACTCTCTTAGCATGGATGAAATTTATCCTAGAAAAGAAAACAAAAAGAGAAAGCCAACCGAAGTCAGCAGTTCTGTTCTGTTACAGAAACAGCTAATAGTACCTTGCTGAGCTGTACTGGTAAAAAGATTTTCTTGCCATTACACATGCAATATATATGCAATTTTCTTGCATACATAATTACAAGAAATGTATGATGTTCACCAGTGTAGATATAACCAAGTATTTCAAGTATATTCCTTTCCGATATGTCAKAGTGCCCCAAAGAAACTTCCAGATCCTGCAGCAAGCCAGCAGCTGTAACATCAGGTTACAGGACGACAGCTGGACGGACCTTTGCAGGTGATCTTTTGATCAGATGGGCACCCCAAGGGTCTCGCCATCACTCTTATCCACACTTCCCATCATCAGAGCTGGTCACCAGATCACAGGTCAGACTGACCAGTTACGTTTCTTGCTCCCAGAGAAACAAACTGGACTACAAACACACACGGTATTATGAGGTGAGAGTTCATTATGCAAGTCCCAATCTGAAGTGAGTAAGATGTGACTGATCAACATGCTGGCAAAAACAGCATTCATATCCCTGATGAAAAAAGAAATTAGGCCAGCAAATACTGAAGTGTTGAGGACTACAGATTTCATCTTGCTGTGCAATTCTTGCAGTTTCTCATTGCAGCACTCTCTTGCACATAAGGAAGAAATGTTTTGATATAGAGATAAAATATCTTTGTGTTGGACATTCCCCATGTTTTGGGATTCCTGCACTAGCATTTCATAATGGGGTACCAGACTCCAAACACCAATGAAAAAAGTATACTCAAATTACTTTTATAGCCATTTTTAAGCAACCTTTCATTTTCTGCTGATCTCTTTAAATAAATAAATGAATAAAATGTTGGTGGTCCTTGCTAATCTGGGAGTATATTCCAGTCTTTGATCTCCATGGAGGAAAGATGATCAGAAAAGCATATAATGTATGTCAAAGTCTGACACTGATCGTCTTTTCCTCAGCTCCTTCATTTACAAGATTATGTTCATGTGGCAACCTTGATGGAGCAGCATTAAATAAGATAAGCCACTAGAGTCTCTTAGAATGCCATGACATTACATTTTTGTGAAGATGTGACTCAGAATATAAAGAAGCAAAAAACATATTGAAACTCATTCCGAAAATATGTTCTGTAGTTATTTACTTCCTAGTTAAGGCTAAGGATGGAGGGAAAGATATGGAAAGATTTTTTTAATCTTCCAGTCTTGGAATGTAGTTTGTTAAATATTCATCAGCGGCTGTGCATTCATATTGCACCTCCTCACTGAGCTAGGGGAATCTATTTCTAAAGAAGTGGCAGAGCTCATACGTGTTCTTAGCCCCAGGCTAGCTCTTTCTGATTTGGGGGAGATAGGAATATGGACTAGTCCCATGCCTCAGGAATCCCACCTCAATCCACCCTGTCCCAAGACTAGGACAGCACCAGCAAGGAACAAAGATCCCTGTTTTTCTTTTTCATTCTTCCTTACCCCACTGAAGAAATAACAAAGTTGAACAGAAGGGCCAAGACCTCCATTGACTCCGAGAGCTCTACAATTTTAAAATCTGGAAACTGAACAAGATGCATTTTCTCAAAGATGAAATGAGGCTGTGGCTCTGTTTTAGCGGAAAGGAAGCTGCCACAGAACCTTCTATCTCTTCTACAACAGGGACCTCCAGCTTCAGTCTTCTCCAGCCCATAGAAGACCAGTGTGCAGTTCAGACCTCCTCCCCACGTACACCACCACCACCTTTCAGTCTTCCTTCCTCCTCATTTCCCAGAGCAAAATCAATGGAATATACCTGAGTCACTAAGACCTCCTGTTTCCAGGGAAGAAATCTGCAAAGACAAACACTTTTCCAGATTTCCCACTCATTACTGTGGTCCCTGTTATTAATGTTACTGAAGCTTTGCTGCCGTGTCCTAGGTTACTCCTTGATACTCCAAGTTTAATTTTTACTTAGGACACAGTAAAATTACAACTCCAGATAAATATCTCTCCAGCTTGGCTTTCTCTCGGCACCTGGCAAATCAGGTGGCTGTTCCTATATTTTGATCCTTTGAAGTCACAATTCAGTCCATCACTTTAGCTCCAAGACAGAGACGCAGCTAATAGATGTCACACACAAACAGTTACAGTGGCATTTCCTCTAGTGCAATGACTCTTTCAAAAGGGCAAATGTTGTTGTTGCACAGAACTTAATTATTTTAGGTCCTGTCCCAAGACTGCATAATGAACTATACTAGAAACAATCCCCTCTTCTCCTCCAGTTTCACACTCTCTGTCTCACATTATAATTCTCTCAAACTGAGAGCCACATGGATGTTTTTCATTTAAAAAAAAAAAAAAAAAAAGAAAGTTTTCCTTTTCCTTCACATCACTGTCAGAATAAGACAATAAGACATAAAGCAAGTAGGAGACTGAAAAAACAACACAGAACCAATGAGTCACATTATTCACTGGAATACTGATAGATACACAGCTATTACTGGAAAAAGCATGATACAAAGCCCTAATTGAAACAGAAATGCAGCTATTGCTGGGGTGGAACTAAGTAGCAAAGCATACGTGAACAGTAACAGGAATGAAGATATATCACTGAAACTGAAGATGAAAGAAAAATCAGGTTCTGCCATTACCCCAGATGGAAAAGTCTAGTTTGGGAAGAAGATAGTAGAGGGAGATTATCATAGTTGGGGGTAGGCAGGGATGCAGTATTACCTCCGTCTRTCAGATAAACACCATTTCCTGCAAAGGCCTTCAGTTCTGCAGGCTAATATCTTAGTTCAGCAATCAGCTCGAGAGAAGAGAAACGACCTCTGAATCACCTAGATTTTCCCTTCAGTTCCTCCATTACAAGGAACAGACTCCTTCTGACTGAACTTAAACATGTGAGATGGAGTGAGAACACAGCATGAGCAATTAGAGCTACAGAACTTAAACTTTTATGGTCTGCATCTTTGCTATAGCAAAGATAAGATTTAAAGGCTCAGAGGGTAACTTAGCCTTTTTGTTGAGAAAGAAAATAATTTTCTTGCCTGACATAATTCTTCACACAAGGCCAATCTAAATATACAGTTTTATTACCATACCATTTACGGTTCTGAAGGAATCAGAAAGCTTACCTACCTGGAAATGATTGATATCTCCCAGTTTCAGAGTTGGAACTGATAAAACTTAAAATGGGGGGGAGGGGGGGGGGGAACCCAAAAAAACAACCAAACAAGAAACTCTGAGAAGAATCTCATAAATTTGCCACCAGCTGCTGTATTTATTTACCCCCCACTATCCTCTCTGCAATGCACAGGCCTCTAACGCAGGCACAGGAGACACAAATTGCAGATTAGTCTTTGACCCCTGTAGACTTCAATCAATAGAATCACATGTGATCTGAAAATTAAATCTCTGAGGTTTTCATGCATGTGAATGAGAGTGCAAAGTCCAGTTCTATTGACAAGGCTATAATCCTGTTGCACAACTGTATCACTTCAGCTGAAACAATATTAATATTGACATTTGACAATGGATGCATCACTGGGAGGGGGAATAGGACACGAGTTAAAAAGGAACAAATCTAATAATCAAGCCAATGATGCTGTAGCACTGGGTTTCATTCTGTTATAAGCTCTGTACATTATGCTTTGTTTTTCATGCTACTGAAATATTTTAGAGCATTTTTCTTGCAACATTGAAGTGTAAAGAAATTTTAAATAGCATGAAAGGATACAAACCTAATCAAACATAGTTTATGCTGTAAATCCACCCAATCATTCTCTTAGGGTAACACTGAGCATCAATCAAAGTTATATTATTTGTTTATGAGTTGCTGTATCCAATTCTTGAAGGCATGTTTTTTCTCTGTTCCAAAGAGCTACTTCCATATAGAAAGAACTGCTTGTAGCGTCAACTAGGGTAGGTTCACCTAAGGACAGACTTTGCCTATGTCTCTCAGTGGTCTATGTGGGAGTCTCAACTTCTCTGGAGAATGAAGACAACAGAAGTTGCTTGGCTGTTCTATAGGGATCATTTCTAAAGCTCAGTAACAAAGGAAAAAGAAAAAGAAATCAAGCCGAAGTAGCCCATCTTGATAGCAGAGCTGGATGATGTTGAGAAAGTGCAAAGCATCTTCTGCTGTTATGTAAATCACTATCATGATCAGAGATAAACCTCGGAGATAAGAGACCCACGCTGTGGGCTAAGCAGTCATATGAAACACTTAAAGCAAGGAATAACATTTGAATCAATCTTCATCTTTCTTTGGCTGCTACTGACACCTCTGACAAGCCTGGATTGATCTTTTCACTTCTTCCTCATCACATACAATTAGTGGCACCTGGGTGGGAACAAACCCTAGGTCAGAAGCTCATGTAATTTGGCCTGCAATATACAGAGCTGGAGTCAGGGAATAAAAAACAGGAGCTTTGCGTTATGAGGGCAACGCACCTGTAACCTCYGTCATTCAGATTCAGCCCTGTGAAAAGGGTCCAACAACATGAAAGGTGAAATGATATGATGACCAAGCAGATCCAGCCAACTCATTAGGCAATGCTCCACAGACCGTTTTTTAAAAAAAAACTTAATTGTCCACATTAAAAATGAATTAACACATCACAGGAGCACATCCTCTAAAGCCCTGACATTAGTGTGCATTTTAATAGCTAATTAAAACATTTTCACCTCTTACAATTGCCAGTAAATCCCAGACAGGACCTTCTTTTTGAGCTCCAAGCCAAGAGAAAAGAGGGAAATGAAAATGTGCYGCTATTGCAACTGTGGATGAGAGGCAGAAGCACAGATTTTCATGTTACCTTTTACTAAGGACTCACTATGGGAATCTGACATTAATTTCAGTCCAGCAGTCTTTCAGAAGAGCTATTTCTCTTTCTGTTCTGCATTTTTGGGTGTCACAATCAGTCACACCAACTTTTTATTTGATTATTTTCAGAAGGACAAAGGCAGAAATTGAGATATGCTCAGCTTTCACAGCTCCCATTGTCTTTAACTGCACTGCAACCAGACAGGGCATTCAGAATAAGATTGGGGGGGGGGGAAGAGCCATTTCTGCTTTCTCTCACAGCACTGTCTGACAGATTTTGTGATGTCATTGGGTGATGGTGACAGTTAGTCATATTCCAAGAAGACCTGAAGATCTAGACAGGTGTCAATCTGCATCAGCTTTGTGGAAATTCTTCTGGAAACTCTGTATGCATATATTTCAAATCCCAAGAGAGGGGAGCAAAGAATATGATGTTTATAGAGTTTACAATGAGAGTTTATTTTGACTTTTATCACTAAAGCTCTGTAGTTAGGGTAAAATCTATTTTCCCCATGCAAAGGAACATAGAGCAGATATAACACCAAAGGTTTTACAGAGGAGTTCCTATGATTTGGCAGAACTATTGCTGTTGGGTTGCCTGTGGATTCACATCTTGAAAGGGATTTCCTGTATTCTTTGTGGCTTCTTGTACTATCTGAACAGGTAAAAAAATCGATGTATTTAAGATATCCCCTTTTCCATCATCATCTGATCAAAATTGGCCCATGAGTTCAAAGGCAAGCAGGAACACATGCATGCTGTGCTAACAAATCTAGTTTCCTTAGCTGGAAAGGAGCTGATGCTATACCAAAGGCTGTATATAGGGTACTGATGTGTTCTGTAGTTTTCACATGTGAACCTGAGCCTGAGGCACCCACATACATCAGGCTTGGAACTGCTGCACTGAACTGATTTTTTTTTCTTTTTGGAAGCAAATGGATTCACAAGCCAAAGTCTGCAGCAAAGAAAGGCAGATTTCCTAAGAATCAGGGTTGTACACGCCCATGTAGAGAGGACATAGGACACAACACATAGTGAGGGAAAAGCACACGTAGAGCACTGGTCCATAGCTGGCAAAAGGTATCATTGAGCTGACACCATTTAGTTTTATATCAGGCTCAGGCAAAACCAGATTTCAGGTGGGAAAGACAGGGTTTGAATTTTCATCAAACCAATTAGCCTTGCCTGACTCTCCCTTAGACTCAGATAGACACTCTTTTCAAGAGTGATTAAATAGAAAAAGGAGACAGTACTAGAATCTATTCATGCCTTACACTGCAGAGAAAATTTAGCCCGTAAATCAGTCCCGTGGTGCTGCAGGAAAGGATATGGTTGAGGGAGGAGAAGATGGAAAACTTCAGATACTTTGGGCAAGAGTTTGGAGAGAGATCCTAAAGTCCTGGTACAGATGCTTTATTACTGTCTGAGTGCTGAGCTTTCTGCAGCTCCTTCTGTTTCCAACCAGGTAAAAGACTGAAGAAGGCATCAAACCTCCCATGAATTGGAGAACTCTGCTCTTTGTGTCCTACTTCCAAAATGGCAGGATTAAAGATACAATCTTGAGGCAGRTGCAGTGGTGGGAAATACTGGAAAGTCTGCCTGTATTGTAAAATGCAAAACCACTTGCCTTGAGATGTTCCCTTTGAAATTTCATTGTCACCAGAAACTAAAAAAAGGTGAATTTTGGGGATCGCATCCAGGTTTGGGAGAGAGCAAAAATTAAATGCCCCTTCACAACACATTTCTGCAGGTGTGTTTTTTACGATGAATCTAGAAAAAACAGCAATGTCCCACCCACAGGGTCACATTGCAGAATTCCCGGGGAGAAGGGCTTTTTCCAGTTCACTAAGGTCATGGAGGAATTAATATTGCTAAACATAAACACTTAAAATAAAAAAACAAAAAAGGCAGTTCCTTCTCCCGGTGTATGCTGCATCTCCACGAGGGGTCTCTGTAGACGCGGCTACGGCGGCGAGGCGCTGCGCTGTGTGAGCCCCCAGCAAGGGTGAGGGATGCGATGGGTGGCATTGCAGCTACACCACGTTTGATGGAGGCAAACTAAGAAAGAGGCCAGAAGCACACCGACGTGTTACATCCTCTTGTACCCCACCTGGGAGAGTGCCATGTAGAACCTGCTCCCTCCTAGTGCCAGTGTAGTACAGGGCTGAGCTATAAACCTTACCTGTGGGTGAGGTGACTTCGGCGGTAGTACAGCTTGTGTTCCGTGCTGCTTTGAAGGTTGCTTCCTTGGCCAGGCCAGGCACATGCTGTGACAACACCAGGATGTAAACCCACACCCTCAGCCCCCAGAGGCCACAACAACTGCAGCTCTGGGCATTCACTTGAAAATAACTGCACGCAGCCATGGCAGATAAAGTTTTTTCTGCCCTTTTCCTCACTGCATTCATTTTCAATACAGGCAGAGTGAAAGTAGGAGCTTTCCAAGACTTTTTAACTCTTTTGAGTAGCCCTGGTGCTCCTGTTGTTCCTTTATTAATACTTCCTCCTACCAGTAGTTTGCCAATGCAGGACACCAAGCTGCTTTTTTGATGAGACAGCCTAATTTGATCATCATCTTGAAGGATGCTTTACTTTTTCTTCCATTCTAGATTTCAAACAATTAACACTACAGGCATTATGTTCACACTCTTCATGTTTGTCTGCCTGTGCATGTGCATACACAGAAGCACTCACATTTAACTGTCAGAAAATGACTCATTTTCTATAACATAATTATGAAAAATATAGAAAAAAGAGTCAAAAGAGACCTCAGGATGACTGCCCCACCCCCCCCCGGCTTCAGGAAGTAAGAATCAACTCTATGTAATGCATTTTTTATAATTATCAGTGCAAGCAGTTCTTTAATACTTGCAACGGTGGAGATTTCCAACCTTCCCAGGGAAYTGATTTCCATCTTTCCCATTAGAAGAAGGTCTCCTGGTTTCTCACCTGTGGCTACTCTGATACCTTTTAAACCCATGTGTCCTTGTACACTTGACGATGGCCGTCATAAAAAGCTCAATCCCTTCTTTGGCCACATGGCTAAGGACATGCTTTGCTCTTCCCTGTTAACCACWGAACTGCTTTCGCACCAAAAGGACTCTGGCTGAATCAAAGCCCAGTCTATCCTGTGCCTGTTGACTCACTGCGATGGACAACTTCCCAATTTAAAATGTGAGATTATTTTGTGTGTATATGTATAATATGTGTATTTTGAGTGTATTTACTTTAATAAAGGACTTGTGGCTTCAGGATGAAACTGGCATATAAGAAGTATAGGCACTTAGACCTCTCTTGCCTGACTAAATTTTCCAATTAATTTCAGCTTATTTCATACCTTGAAAACTGTACTGAAACATGTAAACCAGAGAAGCTTTTCCCATTATTTTGGTTTAAACATTGCTGTGTTTAGCAAAAAATTGGAGTCTTACTCCCCACCTGAATCAGAAAATCAGATCTCTGTACACTGAGAGAAACAAAAAAATCTGTCCTGGATTCAAATATTCCCAAATGATGCCTAATCCCAGACCTCAAACACAGCTGCTTTCTGTGATACAGAATGCCTCCTTAGTGCATGCAAACCTTCCTGAGCACGGATGGAAAGGCTCAGAGTTTAATGCTCTTATTTTCATGTTCACATTTTGATACAGAAAGCTGATTAGAGAGAGGTGAAAGGTTATTTGATGCTTTCTTAATCCAATCAATATTACAGGTCTCCTTCTCTCTTTAGTGAGTCACTGGTCTGGAAAAATATCTTAAGGTGCAAGACTTATCCCACCTGCTCAGCTAAAGTAAAAGGCATCCTAAACCCTGGCAGCTCTGAACCTGAATGTTCAAGGTCTGAAACAGGTTCTGGTTCAGCAAACACAAGTTTCCTTAGTTCCCAGTAAGAGTGAGCCTCCAGAGCCTCAAGGGGAAGGGGGGGGGGGGAATTAAAAGGGAAAAAAAAAAAGGAAAAAATCCCAAACCAAAAAACCTACAAAAAGTAATCGAACAAGCACTTTCCTGCTTCACTGAATTTCTATCCTATGAAGCATTAACCATTTATAATGTATACAGCCTTCCCCCTGAAGAGTACCAGAGCCTTTTGCAAGCATTTCATGCAAGAATCAGATGTAACAGTGCTGAATTCCATGTTTTTAAAGCTTGACAACAATTTGCTCCAGATTTTACAATAAACTCTGTGTGTGTATGAGTACAAGGAGTTTGAGGTACGTATTTTCCCATGTTGCCTTCTAGTGGCTTTTTCTTACAGGGCAGGAGAGGCAATGTATTCATATTGACTATGAAAAGGTCTCATCTCAAACAGTGTGGGCTTTCACATGGCAAGGCATTCATCTCCTGCCTCTTTGTTTGAATATGGCATTCTAGGTATTATTTCTTGGCTTTTGTAAGTGAATAAGATAAAAACCAACTAGTGGAACCAGGACATGGACATCAAGCTCTAAAAATATCCCAGAAAAAAAATAAAAGCAGACATGTCCCTATTGTCTTTTTCCATCAAGTTTTTTGTGTTTCTTGTGCACATCATAATAGCGTGCATTCTATTTTGGCTTTGCTTTGGTTGATATTGTTGCATACCAACACTGCTCCAGCACACTGCATGCGTGAGTAGGAGCCACCTTTCTCAGGAGACTTAAGGTAGCTGCATGGGTATGTCAAACTGCAATTCCCTAAAGCAAGGAGTGGAAGCAGGAAAACAGTCACCAAGAGAAATCTGGCGTGTGATGTGTATCTCATAGCACCACTGAAGGTCTGGCATGTAGTGAAGTATGGTCAATTTGATCTAGCATAACAAACAACTACCCAAGGTAACTTGTATTATTCATATTCTTTACTTCCGAGGATAAAAGCATGTTTTACAACTCGGCTTACGACCACCTTTTTGGAAACTTACAACCGCTTCTGAGTAATGGATCTATATTAGACCCCTTCGGGGCCTTATGGAAAGAGCTGTTTTCTGGTTCATTTCTATCCTTTAAAGAAGGTTGCAGGAAGGTTTGTAGAAAATAACATCAGAAAGAAAGTACATAAACCCAATAAAAACACACAGACCCATCAATTCAGTGAGATAGGCATTGAAACATTTTCCTGGTCCCAAGTATGCCTCACTGGGGACTTTTGGGCTCTTTCTCTTCCAGTTTGCAGGTGAGCAAATGCCGTTGAACTAGTCCACATGGATTTTAGTTCTATCTATATAATCCAAGAGGATGAGAACTAGTAGTGGCAGAGGCTAATTAAGGTACTTGAACAGAAGAATCTTAATTGAAATAAATCAATGGCAGTAAGGATGGTAGGAAGAAAGAGCTGATGGAAGAGATTTAAAATGGAAAAGAGGAGACTGAATTACCCTTTTAAAGTTTCCAGAGAGTCTGTGACTGGTTGAGAGCAGAATGTTTTTTCACAGGGGAAAACAAAACAAAACAAAACAAACCAAACCCAAAAAACTACCACCACATGCCACTGCTCTGTTTTATGTTGCTGGGAGTTATTGCCACAAGCACTTTGCATACATGAAACTGAGATGGGTTGCAGTTGTTATGACTGTCTGGCTCAAAAATTCAAAGAGATAGCTAAACCCTGGGAGAACTGGAATACAGAAGACAAAAGACTAATTAAGAATATGATGGGCTGTATTGCAGCTCTGTTGTCCCTGAGCGGTGTGATCTCTGGACAGATGGTCATCTGAGCTGTCCTGGGTGTCTAATGTTCCAGGATTTAGAAATGTCTCAGTAAACAATTCTCTCAATTCTTTTTTTCCTTTTCAACCGTAATGAGCCTAGTAGAACTAGTCAAAATATTTCCAACTCAGTTATCTCTCATCAAAACTGAAATGTGGTCATAAGAACTGCTTGACCTTAATTTCTTCCCACCTCATAAAAGTTTGGCTGGAAAACTTCTGGAACAGATTACTAGCTGATAGCAGAACATTTTCTTAAGTTTCATCCTTGTTTCTGCTGCACCAAATGAGGTATAGTCTAGTTTCCAGTATTTTCATTGGCCAGCTTTGTCACTCACTGCTACACAGGTACAGTCTCTTGGATGCATGAATCTGTAAGGATTTATGGTGGCTTCATGTGGACAGCAGTGGTAGAAAGTAAATAGACGCTATAATCTGTTGTTGCCATAAAAGGGTCAGAGCTGGAGACCAGAGCAACTCAGGTACCAGAAGCTAATCATCGGCTACCCATCCTCCCACCCTGGAAACTCATTTGTCCTTCAGAATTGGAAATGACCAAATCAAATTAGGGAAGATCAGCTGGCAACATGAAATTTTTCTCTCCTGGTTAGACTCCATTTAATCTCAGTCCATGGTTTGCCTTGTTTTCTTTCTTGTTTTATTCATTTCCCTCCCTTCTTGTCTGTCTCTCTCTGAACCAACACTGCAAGTTACTCTGACATGTTTTTATTGTCATATATCCTCCTTGTTTATTGACACATGGCTAGACAGCTATTAGAAAGGAATTAGAGGATTAATTACACCGAAGTCTGCTCCTGCACACAGCATTAAAGACTATTGCCAGAGCTGAGGTCAGAAAAAGAGCAGAAGGAAATTCAAGAGGGTTTCATTTTTCTCCACAACATTAGGATTAGCCATGTGAAGCAGTATATTCCTCTGTTTAGGAGGGATGATAGTGAGGGTTGATCACTGCTGAGGGTCAGACTTAAAGGTTCCCCTCAAGGAAGGCATCAATGAACTTCACCACCAGACTCCCCAGGCTGGGTCTCACCCTTCCACTCATTAATTGGTTTGTTGTGCGGAGCGTGACAAGGTCAGCCAGCCATGGAGGACAGAGATCTTTCCCAGCCTTGCTCCCATGTTCATTTTCCGTTTGTATTTTTCAAGATTACTTTTGCTTTAAGAGATTGTCCAAAGCCAGAGGTAACAGCTAGAATCACCTGACATTCAGGAGGTCCCGTTTGGAAAGCAAATTCAGAACTGCATCACTACTGGCTTGGAAAGTTAAAAAACCTGATCTGGGAAACTACAAAACTGAATGTTATTCCATTTTTTCCCATCTTCTTCTACAACATTGCATGTTCTTTTAGTGCAAGAAGAATGTTTCTGCCATTAAACTCTCATTAGTCAGCATATAGTTTTTTTAGAAAAAGATGAGTTATCAATGTGTTAGCAGCTAGACTGAGGTTTTATTTTGCATGACCCAGATTTGACCATGAATTTTTTTCCCGTATATATCTGCATAATATATCCTCACAAAAATAACTCCATTATCTTTCACTTTTAATACCACTTCTTGGAAATACAGAGGTCAACAATTAATAAGCTCATTAAAACTTACAAGCTGCTTTGATTAATATTCCTTGTCTAGTTCCTTGAGAAATGTACTGTATCTCCCAGGCTAATGAAGACAAGGCAGAGTTATTTAGGTGTTTGTTAACAAAGCTGATTTGCATATAATTAACTGAAAAGATCCCTGTATTTACAATACAAACTCTGCCAATCTCTTTTGCTAGAGTGTTTTATGTAAACAGACTAACTCCATGCTGAATTAACAAAACAAGTTATGTTCTTTCAAAACTGAATTAACTCAAAGGGATACAATTTTGGAGGCCATAACTAATAAAAACTAAAGTGCACATTAGCAAACAAACTGTGCCTTCTTTCAAATGCTGTTTATTCAGTCATGTGGGATTTTTTTGTCGTATGCTCTCATTCTTTTAATCAATTAGATTGTTTTTAGACATTTAAACAAAGAAAGACTTTTTCACATTGGATTGCTCTTTCCTCTGACTACTTATGGGAAAAATGAGTATCATTTCAGCAAAGCCATGTTTTTGCACAGGTGTCTTCTATAAAATTACCTATCTGTCACACACCCTGAAGCTCTGAATATGAAAGGTTGTATAAAATAGCTAGTACATGCAGCCTGCATGGTGACCAGACCTTCATTTAAAATATATTCCAATTCAGACAAAAATAAAGGCACGGGCCTTTTGTCATTCACTTCCCATTTTGTAGGCTTTTCAGCACATGGGTCGTCATGATTCAGAGGGACACTTGAGGGAGCATTTTAAGACTCAAGATGATCCAAACAAAATCACCTCAAACTAAAAACTAACTATCCAATAAGATCTTAAAAATTAGGATCATAAGGGGTTGCATAATAACATAACACAGTTGAAGGTAGGTGAATTTGTAGATCAAATACTGGAGAGGGACACAAGGGCTCCTACTTCATGACCTGGCTATGCTACAGGATCCTGGGTGACCTTGGTCATGTCATTTTTCTAAGGCTAAGACATAACAGATTAAAAAAAATTAAAAACTATAACCCTATTGAAACCTTACCTACATCAGGTTATATAAAAACTGTCTGATCTTGACGATTACATTCAACTTCCAATCTGCCTCTTCTACAATTACTCCAACTATTATGTCACCTTCCCACTTTATAGCCATTTCTCCCATTTATTTATTTATAAAACAATTAATAAAAGAAAACAAAAGACAGCACATCGCAAGCCAATTCCTGCAGGGGACAGGAAGTTTTAGGAAACTTTCCTGAAGAACTTTATCTACACCAAGAAAAACTCAAGGAACTCGGCAAGGCATTTAGGTCCTTAAATAAATAAAACTCCATATTAAAGCAGAGACAGACAGCAGTGAGCAACAGGGCTTCCAGATTTTCACACCTTTCTCTGCTTAAGTTGCTACTGTAGCAGCAGTATGCAGCATGAAGAAGAAAACGAACTTATTAAAGAAAAGCTCATGGACACACTAGCACTTCCAGTTATGGACTTGTTATGTGAGATGTTAAGTTGTTAACGAAGTCTGTCCTCTGGGGAAAAAACAAACAATGAACAAACAAACAAACAAACAACCCCCCCCAAATCATCATTAACAACAAAAATAATGCATCCAATGTTGTTTGATCAGAACTCAAGAGACAAAAAAAAACAACCACAAAGGAGCTGGAGGGAACCAAAGAGGGGAGTAGGAGCAAGGTGGAAACAGTATGCTGAGTTTGAGGATCTTCCACTCTGCTGTGCTCATTTCATATCTTCATTTAGAGAGGTTGTTTTCTCAACATTCTCCATAGTTTATATGTGAGAAGCTCAACACAGCCCTTTGCTACTGCTGACAGCCCACTGGTGCATGACCGAGAAGTGACCTATTTGCAAAGCAAGAAGAGACCGGTAAACTGCAAACTAGCTATAGCTGGGGAAGTTGTCATGGTCTCCCTGCTACTGGTCTAAATCATACCCTATTACCCAATGCAGATAACAGAGAAAGGCAAACTATCCAACAAAAAGCCTAATTCTATCCAAGTGAAAAGGTTCCACACCAAATTAAATCATGTGAAGCAAAAACTTAGTAGCGTTAGTTTTGATTTTGGAACGCCATGAGGAAGTCAAAAGCTTGCTAGGCTAAAAGAGGTCTGCTCCAGAATAGGGTATCCTATACTGTAATTTATTATTGCTTTCTTTTAAGTGTATTACAGCTGAAACACTGCTGATCAGGATCATTCTAAGCTAGTTTGTGAGAAAGTACCTTGGTGACTAGTCCTACCGAGTTGAGTACAAAAGCTGGTGGTGTAAAAGGGACTGACCAATATAAGAAGCAGTCTTCAATTATAAGTATAATTAGCAGCCAGAACATTGATTATTCAATGGTGCTAAGGATAATCCCACTGCAAAAAATCCGAGGGAGAGACTAGAGAACGGTATTAAAAGATAATTCACCATTTTCTCCTGACCTAGATCATTCTTATTTTCCCTCCTACAACTTTTTGTACAAATTTATCACCTCATAAATACTGCTCAAAAAAAAAAAAAGAAGAGAGATGGCACTAAAGAAAGTATTTCTCCCACTACTACTGGATAATTCAAGTCACACACAGATGAATGGACATACATGAGTTTTATGCCAAATCTCATTTTGCTGCTTCATTATTAATAGTAGGATACTTACTCTAATCACAATCACTACTGTCTAGACAGAGTCTACAAAACACAATAAATATGAATCAAGCCATTTGCAAAAATTTACTGGTGGAGGTGGATGAATATTCCTAGAGAAAAAATGTCTGGCACAGTAATGCATAAACCAAGTGAGACTGATTTCAGCCTCGGCATCTTGAGTCTGAAAGAGCACGACTGCTGTCACCAGGCTTGTTCCAGGTAAAACTGTGATAAAGATCCATTCTCTAGAATTCTTCCACACACATAGTCTATTTCTAAAGCTAACTTTAATATGGGAAAATTTGTGCCACCTTAGAAAACTGCAGCAGTTCATTCAATGCTGTAAGGACAGAGCTGTGGAAAGGGGTCCAGATGTAAAAGGATCAGGCCCCAAGAACCTATCTCACAACCTCCTTTGCATCGACCTGAAATGTCGATGTTGTGTTTACTGGTGTGGGTAGGGACTCCACACTAAATCTAATTAACCTGATGAACAAAAGGACCCTGGAGTGTGCAGAACCATGAATGGAGCCTGCCTTTTAGGCCATCCRCTCTGCATGATTGTGTTTTCCCAAGGCTTTCAGAGAGTTTCTCTTTGGAAACAACGAAAGAGTGAAAAAAGRACTTTTCTTCCTACTGCAAGGTGAGGGAGTTAGATAATGCACCTCATTAATTACAGGGAAATCATCACCACAGCACATGAAGCCAAAGAAGAGGCCAGACTGACTTTTTTTTTTTTGTATTATTGTTCAGCCACGGTGACAGGAAAATAAGTAATAAATCAGAATCAGAGTGCACTTGATGGTTTTATTTTGCAACTCATCTTGCTATTGTGACAGGCTGACACTAATTAGCACTCAATGCACAGGGGATGGATTGCCGTGGCCAATGGATCTCATTAACCCCTGTGAAATTTTCATGCCAAGACCAAGCACGACAAAGAACAGAGACCCCAGCAAATCGCCTGTCAGCAGCTGTAAGCATCACCACAGAGCCACGGGTGCATAGATCAAAGGGCATAAAGAGAGTCCACATAGCCAGCTGCCTAGATTTTCATGGATTTATTAATTTATTTTCTTGTGAAGGCAGAGAACCTGCCAAAGAGAAAAGTCCAGTGTCCACAGTTTCTCACCACTGTTTGAGTTGAGTCAGCCCATGGAGAGGGAAATGGAAGGCACATCAAARCCTGTGGCAGTGCTCTTTCATGAAGCCGTGTATCGGCAGATGTGCCATTCCAGGGGTGACCCAGTTTGTGATCACCTTGGGGGCAGGGGATGGAAAGACACATTGCAGACTTTCTTCTTTGCCCAGCTGCCAATTTGCTTTAAGCTTCTAAGAAATTGATTCTTTGAGACTTGTCAAGCATGGTTGGAACTGCCCAGCAGCTTCATTAATAAAAAATGAAGGGCAGGAGGGAAAAAGAGTCAAGAGAGATATGAAAACAACCATACCCACAAGCCCTGAGTGACTGCATGAGCCTCCTTCTTTAGGAAACAGGGCTATCAGCCTGCTCTCTCTGGTGAATCCCTTCAGCTGAGCCCATCTCCTGTCCCCATATGCCCACTTCCCACAGGCACTGTCAGAAAGGTCCTGGGCATACTACTGAGGGCAGAGGACTCTGCTTCATGGCCAAATCCCTAAAAGTCAGGTGGATCACTGCAATAGCAGGAACTCCTTTGATCTAGACCTTTTTTAGGTCAACTGAGACCCAGCAGCCACAAAGTCTCCCACAGCAGCCTGGGCTTTACCTAAAACATCAAATAGCAAAAGAGCCAACAACATAGGCTCTCAGGTGATCTCATATGGATGGTGAGGTATGATTGACTCCCATGTTTGAATTAACAGGGAACCTATGGCAATGGACTTTCCTCACTCCAAATTGTACTGCCTCTTGGATGCAGGCACAGTGAGCAGCTATATCACAGCCATTTAGGTGACAATTTGTTCCCCTGCTAACTGCAATGGGTGAGTGTGTGTCCCCATTATGCAGTGTCAGTGGGAGCAGCAATGTCCTGCTGCCTGTACCAGATGTCCCCCAAGCTCCTTGCTATGGCAGGGGTTTCCCAGCCCAGGCACTACGCGCTTGGCAAAACATCATCTCCCTTCTCCCACAGCCCTTCTAAGCAGCAAGGAGCCAGCTCTGCTTAAAAACATGTCTCAGGGAGAAACAAAAATAGTCAGCACACTTTGTTACACCATATCATGAGCTGGTGGAGAGGCTGGCAGATCTTTTGGTTTATGGCAGCTTGCAGGAGGTAAAAATTAGCCAAACATTAAAACACCAGGGCTATGAGTGGATCCATTTTCTTAACACGCCTTCAAGGAATAGAGCACTTCTTAGCCTAAATGTTTGTGCTGAGTGTATAATTAGTCTTTTTTTTTAAGGGTGTCTTCTGAACTGAAAATAGGAATAAACCTTTTTCTTAAAAGAGGATAATTTCTTGTAAAAAGACTGTATGTAAAAGGATTAGGTTTTAGCTAAGATTTTTTTTTCTTTCTGTTTGCTATTTCAAAAAGTAATAACAGATCAGAATTGGGTGTTCAAGTAGCCTCAGTGACCTAATTGCTTTCAGATTTCTTTCCCCAAAGATGTGAGTCAAGACACAGCATTTAGACTGCAGGCAGTAAGAAAAGGTCATTAGTACTTTTTCATTTTTTGTTTTTGAGATGAAAACCAGGTATGTTTATTCATATTCCCTTTCGGATATTCCTTGGGTTATTTTAAACAAGAAGCAAGAGAAATGTCTTCTTATGTTTATGGCACAGCAGCCAAGAAGGTAGAGGTCTGCTGTCTACCCACAACCTTCCACACTCAGCTGAATACTTCATCAAACAGAAGACAGTTTCTGGTGCACAGAACTGGAGTATCTTGGACCATGCTGTTTCTGGTCAGGCCTGTGTACGTAGCTTATTTATTTATGGCATTTTTAATAGATGGAACATCAATATTTGATGGTGTCCTATGAATGATTAAAAATCAAGAAAATCAAGAACATGAAATACAAACATCTACTTTTAAATGACGATGGGGTTGTGATATCCATAAATAAATCATTTGGTGGCCAGTTCTGGCTTTCTGAGATTGAATTAAACGAACAGGCACTTCAGTGGATTTATGGCATGTTTACAGCCATGTCTGTGGGAGCAGAATCTGACCAAGGGATTTCAAAGTGGAGTCTAATGAAGTTATCRCAGAGCAGTATGTGAATTTTTAGCTCCTTAGAAAATGTATTATTTAAATAAAAATATATACATAATTTTTGGTTAGAAAGGGACAAGCAAATTAAATTTAGGTAGATGTGGCTCTATTTTTGCTTTTTGGCTTCTTTATGATAAACAACAAAGGTCTAGGTTTACCTTAAAGAAATTTGCYCTAAACCCAGAAAAAAGCTTTGAAAACATATGAAACAGTACACCTGAAAATAATTTTCTGCAGCTGAAGACTTCTTTATGGTTTATGCTCTCGTACTTTAATTGACAGGTAATGTTGATTAGATTTGTTGTTGTTGTTGTTTAGCTGTTTATTAAACAAAAAGTGTTTGTTAGCCAGTAGGAAACACTCATTTTCTTTGCAGCAGTGAACTGAGATGAAGGCCACAATAGCTAAGTATCTTATCTGTATATAATAATAGCCTAGAAGAGTTTATTGCCTAAAATGACAAAAGACAAAATATGGAGGTAATCCTAATATCATAGTTTCACAGATGTGGACTGATTCCCAGAGAAATAAAGTAATTAAATGAGTCTGGTAGTGCAATGACTGAATATACTTCTCACCTGTCCTCTGTCTCTAGCAATAAGACAATTCCTTTGTTCCAGCACAGTTTGAAGGGTATGAAACTCTTAAAAAAACCCACTTTCTTTTCTTTGTGGATAACTGGACCACAAGGAGGTAAAAGTGTGAGAACACAGAGATAGCAGACAGACAACTAAGTTTTAGGGCATCTAAAGTTAAAACTTCTAGGAGATTTTATGTCAAAACCCACCAAACTACTAAGGACAACTCAAGAGAGACTGCAGCCATCTCTAAAGGAAGATACCATGAGCCAAAATTCAGATTTTGCCTGACGTGGTTTGAATCAGCCCAATCATATTAATAAACTTACTATTTTTTTTCTAAATCCCAAATTAACTTTTTCCAAATATGTTTGTGTGTGTGTATGTTTGTAGTTTAAGAAATGAAAACAACTATATTAGTACAAGTAGGTATATACATACGTGCATGACAGCGAATTTAACAAGTGAATTTTGTCATTTATCTGTTTTTCGGCACTAAGTAGATGTCATCTCTTTCTTGCTTGGTTGTGCTTTGTTACTGCTTTGTGAATAACTTTCTGAAAAGTACCTTAGTCATCTCTGACTTTTCTAGACCCTGTAAGTTGTTCATGAACTATTTGTTTCTGCAGTGAATGTACCTGATTACCTCACATTTTGTGTGTGTGTATGTGCCAGTAGGACATTGCAGATGTGCCAGTTTTACCAATATGAGAGTTTTATGTGTAGATCTCAAACACCACTATAAGGTCGTATGGATCATTATTTCACAGCAGATTATACAGGGATGTGGATAAGATAAGAGAGACGACCAAGAGCTGACAGCTAATTAATAGATCAGCCATGAGAGGGTTGAGGTCTCTTGACTCCCAGATGACTGCCAAAATCTTTCCAATAGCTCTATGATCATCAGTATCACAACAAAGTGCAAACTAAAGTACCAGTCCTTAAATGAAGGGACACGGAGCTTGCTTAACTAGCAGCATCTCTTTTGTCCCATCTATAGATTGTACATTCCTGAGAGATACAGTCAGCTACAGTATCATTATTCTTATGTGCAGTATCACCCTCAGTGAGGGATGGGGACCTCACATGACAGATCCAGCATGTACCCTGACATAAAGATGTCCCCTGACACATAGATTTCTATTAAGGACATGAAGCCAGTGAAGAATCCTGCTGGCAATATTGCAGGAGTGACAGCAATTAACCAGAATCCATCTGACACAGGGCTATCTTAAAGAACTGCAATTTTAATTAAAAGCTGGAGCACTTCACCGGTTTGCACAATACTCTCCTATCTGGTTCCTCTCTGTGGTGGTTGCAAATTACAGCTACTCCTTCCTTCTATTTTAATTAAATGTTGTTAACCTGGCATAATCAACTCCCCTTATTTTTGTTTTTTTAACAGTCATTAAAGAAACAGACCTCAAGTGCTGTTTAGTATTTGCCAGTCACTGGTGGTTAAATACAATAATGCTCATTAGACTTCTCAGGGTTAACTTAATTAATTAATTTACCTCCTTTAGAAAATATCCTTCCATGCTGACAAAAGATCAAATCACAGCAGAAAGGGTCTCTGCTCAACAGGGACAAGTGCATTGTCAATGTGTCAAATGCAGTTGTTGTTGGTTTCATCTAAAACATAGCAGTGGTTGGACGAATAGCCTGTTCTGGGGACACGGAGTCCGTGGCATCGCTTTCCATTCTGCTGAGTTGCTGTGAACTACATGGCTTCACTCACAGCAATGTTGGAGAGCTACAGGTCTGCAGCAGCAGATTTCTCCTCACCTGTGCAATTGCTCACCCCCTTTCTTTCGCAGGTCATGTCCAGAATGGGGAATTTCCTCCAGAGACATGACTTTAGCAGAGTTTAGCTCACACTTTTGCTGAACCTGATGGCTCTACTGAAAGACCTTTCACTTTCCAGAGTAACATCTCCCGCTAATGTTCAGAACAGACACAGCCCGTTCTTTACAAAACAAAATAGATTTTATTTGATAAATTCAATGCAGTATTTTGGGATGGACCCTAAGGCTAGAACAGGGAAGAGGAAAGAGCAGCCCTCATGAATCACAGCAAGGGTCCGTGCAGACTGGTCTCCTGTCTCTGACACTGGCCAGAAACCTAGAGAAGAGCAAAAGGGCAAGGTAAGTGTACAGAGTGCTTTCCCAAAATAATCTCCAGTCTCTAACCATTGGAGGGCTGGAATCTTCTTGAGCCAGACATAGTTTCTATGTATTTAATAACAATCAGTGGATTTATTTTTCATGAACTTGCCCAGCACAGCATGAACCTGTGTAGTCCTTTGTCTCCCATAGTGTCCTTCAACCAGGAGTGGGGACACACTTCAGAAAGCCTCATTGCCCTCAAGTATGCTAGGCAGACAGGTGGGCTGTCAGCAACAGTCTGACTCTGTCTTTTTTGCTACACTGTGCAACTGAGACTTTAATGCCTCAAATTCAAATACTACCTCATTTTGGTATTGCTGAACTTCAAGCACATAGTTCGGGGATGTGGGTTAGGAAACCAGATTCAAGCAGAACRGGAGAGAGAGGCAGAAGCTGCTCCAGAAAGCCATACAAAGAATTTAAACTATGATTTAAACTAAAAGATCCTTTCTATTTTTCCAAATGAAGTTTAACCATCAGGGAGTGTGGCAAGTTTGATGGTGGCTCAAGGAGGAGCTCAGCCTCTCCTTCTAACAGGAGCCATGTGAATTGGTCTCTCTCTTTCAAGCTCTCATTGCTCTTGCTTTCACATAAACTTGACTGGTCCACCCACTCCGTACCGTACCTCCAGCCATGGCCAGCAGCAGATATTGTGAGCTGCTTCATTTAATTTCCATGAGGAGAGTCGGTCACAGCATCCAGCTAGACTGAGAAGCAATTTATGAACCTCCCAGGGCTCAGCTCAGTGAAACTGCTCCCAGGCTCCTGCTTACTATGCCTGTGAATTAGGACCCATGAATGAGATACTTTCCCAAAGCAAACTTCTCCCTTTAATTTCAACCTCGTCTTCCTAAAGCTTCTCTGATGTTGCCTGGCATCCTGCCAAACATTCATTCCTGCGCCTGTTCGTCACACACCAGTGAGCTTAATGGTTTTTTTAAAGAGGTTAATTAAATACTGATTCTAAGGTTTGGTGCATACAGTCACTTGTCCACAGGAGAGCTAATTTATGTGTCTATATCCTTAAAAATCTCTGTTGTTTTTTATTCTCCCTCCTTTGCTTCCAGATTTTTTCCTCTGTGGATTTCTGTAAATCACTCTCCAGGGCCAGGAATACCATCTTTGGTTGACTTGATTTGATTGATCTATTTTAGAGCTCAGAACACCATCATGGTAAAGCAATATTTTCTGCAGTAAGTTAATAGGAAAATGGAAATAACTAATAATAAGAAAGAGGAGGTTTTCATTTTTGAAACAGCTCTTTGCCAACATTACTAAACCCTGGGCTGAATTACTCTTCCTGCCTAGCTAGTAAATCCAGCTTGATTGCATTTACTGAGGTTGGAAGTTTTGTAACTGAAGGTAGGATTTAGCCAGGCAAAAAGGGAAGCTTAAATATACAACCTTACATTTTCATATCTCCTCCTGTCCCTGATGCTCTATACTTACAGCTCCTACATCCCTTTGAAAGTGCAGAAGGTTATGTAAATGTTCATTATTGTTATTACCCACTTCACATCCCTATTCTGCATGCCTTTTACAGCATACGGTCTCCCATTCAGCAAATTACATAAGCATACGTTTAACATTAGGCTTCTTAAGTGCTTTTCTAAACAGAGATAACTGTTAAAGCTGGCTGATGCTTTTATCTAAAATATTTCCTTTAGTGTAGACAGAGGTAAGATGACCCCTGTTCAGCTGCTTTAGTGCTTTAGGCTGAAAGTTAAGGCTGGGCAAACTGATCTTTTTGGGGAAAGAGTCAGGAAAATTGATTAATTTGATTAAAAAAAGAATATGAAAAAATGCATTCCCCTTCAGAGACACACACACATATACACAATTGCTCACTCTTTTTGTTTAAAAAATAAAATACAGTAACTCTGGCAACCACTTAAGTAGGAAACTATGGTGACTCCAACTTCTGGAAAAGGCACTTGGATTTTTACGGTTACCCTAATTCCTGCCCGGAAGAGCCGGGGATTCCCCTGGGATAGATGGAGGATGATTTGGTTCATGGCAAAGCCAGTTCATCCTCTTGGAGCGCTTTCCTGCTGAATAGAGAGCCTCAGTGCTCAGCCTGGGGCCGCAGAGGCGAGTTGCAGGTGGGCAGGCTGAATCCAGCTCTGAATGCATGAGCACCCAAAATTGGTAGCTTCGTTTATTTTAAAAATGAAATTATGAACAATTACCCCATGCCTCAATTTCTTTTCAGTAAAATGGAGGTAACAGTGCCTCTTACTCCAGAAATGTGACATGGAAATAAGCACTTTATAATTTCAACTGGCTCCAATATTAAATAACAAGAAAAATACTACCTTCATGTTGGTCTGAAAGGAACAAAATTATACTTGTTTGTGCAACCTTCAGCCAGTGGTTCCTGATTTACAGTCAAGCACTCCTATTTTTCGTATAGGATTTTTTGTCTGTATATGTTTGCACAAGTAAGCTTGTATATCCACACATGCACACACATGCATACACACAGAGCAAAATCTGCCCAAGGAAATAAACAACCTTCTTCATCAGGAAGCAAGAGACAAAAAAAATGTCCAATTAAGGGTAGAGCCATTTTTCTTTTTATCTCAATCCTTGATGTGCTTAAATTTTAATCATCTCAGATGCTAGCTGTTACAAAAGTCTGGTTTTACGGAAGGTGTATGATTTTTATTTTGACACACATCAGTGTCCCAGGGAGACAGTAGACACTGAATTTCTTGGCAGTGAGTTCATTAACTGGAGGCTGTGTATTATCAAGCCTTCCTGCAGCTCCTCTCTGCTCTGTTTCACTGGGCTCCAGGTACCAAAGGTGTTCCTTTTTTCTGCGCTTTTTCAAAACCTCTCAAATTCAAATCCGTTTGGTSATCACGTGCAGTTTGCATGTGATTGAGTGGGTCAGGCTTTCAGCAGACTCAAAAAAACAGGGGTCGCATCAGCTGGGGACTTAACAAATAAGAATAACAAGGAAAGTCAGTGGCAAACAATATTAATAATTCACCTGTCCGTCACTCCAACTAACAATTAGAGGAAGATCCTCTTTCCTCTTGATAGATAGGCAGGAGGAAAAGCCCTGTCTGAAATGATTAAAGGAGGCAGTATATAACAAGCTTTCCCCATGCTGAGAGTGCCAAGAAAGAGGCTGGTCACTGATATTTAAACACACATTATCCTTCCATCTTCCTGTCATTTTGTTCTGCAAGCTGTTCAGATTTGTCTGTGCCAGTAAGGCAGCTGTGAAAAGCAGCTGAGCAAACAAAGAGAAAAATCAGACTGAGAACAGGATTTGGATTTCAAAACCTGTCCCTGGATTTTTTTGCCCTATTTCCTTTCTTCTTTTTCCTCCCCCTCCTCTCTTTCAGACCCAACATCCCATTAACTTTCAAATACACCAACACCCAAGCAGAAGAGAAGCAATGCAGATGAACGGGGAAAACGCTGTTATGTGGAAGAGCACAGACATTTTTAACAGGAGGAGGAAAGCATAGCCTCAAACTTTTCTAATCCCCTCTCAAGGCATTGTTTTAAGCACTGGTGGGATTAGTTATGTCTCTCTGTATGCCCTCCCTGCTTCACCCCTTCCTCAGCAGGACCAGCCTCTTGAGCCCTTCAGGGCTAAGGCACAGAAAACACTTGTCCGATGCTATTGCCCTGTGCTCAAGGGCCACTGGTTCCAGCTCTCTGGTGATATGGCACATCCCAGCTGTAAAGTTAAAGTTCCCTTGGGTTCTCGTTAGCTGTTGCTTCCTTCTCTGCRGAAAGGACACTCAGACCAGTGGCCACTGTAGCGGTGCAGGACATGTGTCCCTGAGGGACCTGCCCGAGCCCCGCCTGCAGTCCTGCTCTCACCAGACCTGCAGAAGGCTTATCGGAGGAGCAGTTTTCCCTCTGAAGAGATGGGGAGAGGGGGATCAGGAGACAGAGGCCTTAGCTGAACAGGAGACACTTCAGGATTTATACAAACCTGGAATAATGCCTAGATTTTGTTTGCAATGTGAGTGATCACAAGGGCACTTGAAAACAACATGTAATGTATTAGAAATGGCTGAACTTAGTCTCCTTCCACTTGGGCATAAACTGAGATCCACAGAAGGCAAAGGAGGTATTTATTCAGCCTTTCTCTAGAATAGATTTCCTTAAAAGCTTTAACATCAGGCTGACTGTGGAAGAAAGGRTGTTTTCCCATCAGGTACGCCTGGATGACAAAAAAAGTCCTGGCTGTTAATAAAATAGATCTGCATGACTCATCACAGCTCTCATGGAGTTTGGCTAATCTTTTAATTTCTAACCTTTATTATTCTTGACCAGCCACTTCAGGTCTTAAAAAGGCCAACCCTCTGCTCGTCCCCAGGATGAGCTGATGCAGGTAGGAGAAACCAAAGGTGGCAAAGAACTTAGTATTCCTGGTAGATTTTTTTTTTTTATTATTCTAACCCTTTGTAGATTTTGAAAGTGTTAACGCGTAATATTTGGCAGCTCACAGCATCTTTTATTTAATGTGCTCCAAAGCTCAGGGATATGTGAATTAAGTCATATTTATTTCATCAATAGGAGATAGGGATGTAATCTTGTTTGTAGTTTAAAATGCCTCTGAAAGAACAGAAATGCTAATGGCTTTTTGAACCCCCAAAATGCCACGCTATGAGAAAGCAACTGTATGCTTATAAACCCATCCTTAATCAAAAAAGCGCTTATGACTCCCTTGATTTACAGGGAAGTATGTACTTAAAAACTTTTCTAGGGTGAAACAAAAGTGAATGAGGCAAAATCAGAACTTCCCTCTAAGAATTCTTTCAGGACCCCTTATACTATATGTATGTATGGAGGGTCTTGACATTTGTAACAGCTGCCAACCATATCAGCCCCAGTTTAGAAAGATTAGTGATAAGATACCTTAGTAATAACAACCAGCAGCCCAAATTAAATCTGCAAGAATAAAATGATCATTTGATTTCACAGTCAGATTGAATGCATTGGTTTGGAAAAAATAAATTCTTTTGGAAGCAGACTCAAAGTTCTGGAGTTCAGGAAGTTGCTTTATTTAATGTGAGTGTTCCGATCAGAGGAAAAGAAAATTCATTCTGCTGCCCTCAAAATAAATCCAAGAAAAGAAGCAAAAATTACCCATGTGTATTGGATTACCATCAAAATGTGATTTCTACCACATCAAGCCAGGTTAAAGTCTATTTTACTTTGTTAATAGCCAGGTGTAATTCTCTTTAAAATCAGAGATTAGGGGGTGTCTTTTTAGTTGAGCTTTGTGTTCAAACTACACTATAACCATTAAGCTGTCTCTTTATTTTACATTTCAAAGATTTTAATAAGATACACAAACACAATCTATGTTATTTACTTTAATGGAGTAGCTTAATTGCTCCCCAAGCTTTTCCATATGCGTTATAAATTATCACAAGACACAAATAGAGAGCAAAAGGAGCAGCCACATAGATGACACCATAACCTTCCAGTGACATACACTGCCACTGCTCTGCATCGAGCACTTAAGAGCATACATTAAATACATAGTGCCTCAGACATAAAATTGTTTAAGTAAGGGGCAAGTTAAAGATTTATTTTTAAAAGGTAGAAAAATAGATGGTCATCCAAATTATGCAATTGAGACCAAAAAGCTGTAAAATGAAACACCTATTAGTCACATTTTTATTATTGTTATTCCCAACCCACGGAGCTGGCAAGAAAGCCACAGCACATAATCATTCTTGGATGCATCAGAAAAGATGTTACAGAGCACAGCTAGCTATACATGTGTGGTGGTGGGAAATGCATCTCATTAGTCCCTGCCACGAAGGAATAAATCTTTCCCACTGGAGCTGAGGAGAGTATGCACATTGGAGGCTTTCTAAGGAAAATTTGTAGGGGGTGAATGTTTGCTGCACTGGTCGATAGAAGGTGGAGGGATTCACGTTACTGCTCATTCTGGAGCCCTCGTGCCCCAGAGGATGAGCATGAATGGTCACCGGGYAAGGATATGCACCTCCGAGGTCAGGCCTTTCATGCATGCCGGTGAATGAAATGTTAATGCCTTTTGCCTACACTTCTCATGAGTTCCCTCAGATCTCCCTTTGCTTTGTTTCTCTAAGGAAATGACACACAGATCCATGCTGAGGTCTAAAACTGATGATAAATTTTAGCTCTTCATAAATGTTGGGCTTGATCTCATGGAACAACCTCAATTACTCAAGGGAAAGTGAAGACAAGTTTTTCCTGCACAGTCTGAGTAAAGCTAGTTAGACGAGGAGAAAAAAATCCACAGACAAAACCACTTTCCTTAAAGGAATCATCTCCTATTGCAAAACACAACAATGCTTTGCAAAATCAGCTAGATTTCTCCAGAACCGCATTTTAGATAAGTATGTGCATGCATGTGTGTGTCTGTGTTGGGGAGGAAAGTCTAACAAACTCAAGGTGTCCTGCTTCAGCAGTTTTGACATTAAATAATTTGATTGCTCTATCAAAAGAACATTCTGCTGAGTTTAATTTTCATCATTACATTTTACTTTATATGATTAAAAAAAGAGAAGGGAGGGTAGAGGCAGGTCAGTGAAGCTTGTTTGTATATATAGTGTGGAGTTTCTTATGGTTTTTTTTTTTTTGCAATTTTATTTTATAAAGGATTTTTTAAAAATTCTTTTTTTATCCAATAAGGATAGGAAAATAGCAAATATGGAAGCCTCAACATCGTCACACAAACAGTGAGCTCACCTGAGAGCTGCAGAGCTTGGTGGTTTTTAACAATCATTCTCATGCTTGAATCTGCCAACCTGACTGACATTAAGCTTTGGTGGGACTCTGGGTGGATCTAGTTCCCTGGCTCTGCTCTGTTTACAGGAATCGGGACTTTGCAGTCCTTGCAGCTGGCTGCAGGAGCCGATCAGGAAGCCTCTGAGCCAAGGGAAAGATCTCTTTCAATATCAGGGAGCTTTTGAGTCAGATCCTATAATCAAATATTACCGTGATGAGAGTCAGAAAATGTAGATAGGCAGATGAAAAGATACATCACCAGAACTACTTCAATATCTTTTTGAAATAACTAAAACAAAGGGATACAGAAAACTTAGATATTACAAAAGGAAAGAATCAAATTTGCATCTGTTATGCAAGGTACTGTGTTCAATCATGTGCCTGCTCTTTAACCATGTTATTTCCACATGCACATTGAGCAGATAATGTAAACCTCTTGGTCTACCAAATCAAAGCTTTGTCACTTAAAATAACAAAGATTTGTTAACATGACAGTCGTGGTAGAAGACTGATTATCTGCAAGGCCTGGTAGAAAACTGTGACCTACTAAACCCTCATTAATTTACTTTACTATCATTTGTTAGCATTCATTCACACACACACAAAAATATTAAAAAAAAGGAAATAAAAGTCAGAGTGACTTTGGATTTGCTTGATTCTAATATGCAGCACTCTACTACCTCCTCCACTCCTGTGATTTGCCATCAGCTCGTCCTCCTCAGGACATGAAAGAGCATTTCCGAGCAGCAGAAACTGCCTTTGATCAATAGAGTTTGTGTCACTTGACTGTATAGAAAAAGTCAGCAACTCACAAAAGGTCTCCTCACAACCACAAATTCTAGTCCTTCTCTGCTGAATTGAGTAAAAGTGCCATCTGCCTGCCTAAAACCAGAGTATATTTTTATGTTTCTTTTATTTTATACACACCTGATAAAAGCAGATTTGATTAACGTTCTCCCAAATGGAAAAACGTACCTGATCGATCTTAGCACTTCTAAAGTTTTAGATCCAAACCACCAATAAGTTACAGGTGGCTTGCCAAAAAGGTCTCACAAGAAGCGGTGGAGGACAAAACCGGGCCTGCCCCACCATATTAAAAAGTTTCAGGGACACGTCAATCTGTAACTTATCTGATTTAATAGGTTAAACAGATTGTTATATTTCATTGTGATACTTTTTGTTACCCAAATAAAAGCCCAATTTTCTTTTTGAGTTCTTTTTCTCTGGGATGTCTCGCATCCATGATTTCCACAGCTTAATTTTGCATTGTAAGAAAGARTCTAAAGTTGGATAGAAGTTTCTCTTTCTGGATTTTTCTCATCTGAACAGCTACAGACTATCTTGAGACAACCTGGCCATTTAACAGCTGCTTGGTGCTATCAGCTTAAGTTGAGTAGTCTCAGTTCTCTATTTGAAGTTCTATACTACTTTTGATCAATACATTTTTGATGCTATTATTAAAAGGACTCAATCAAGGAACAATTAAGTCTTCAGGAGAAAAAAATCCTTAGATGTGACTGCAATTTTTATGAGGAAATATTTTTCCCATGGAAATAACTGACTCATTAATAGCTCTACAAATTGTCATACAAATGAATACATACACTGAATAGCCCTTTCTTATGTGTGTTAGATAGCTGGGATCAGTATTGTTTAGCAACAGTCATGCAGCAGAACTACTGCGCAGGAAGAAAGAGTGCTCTAGCACTGGTAGCTAATGTGTAGCTTGGCTCAAGTACAAAATACGCAGTAAGACCAGAAAGGCTGAAAAGAATGACTTGTGCTACCACCAGCATATTTCACACTCAGCTATCCTCAGTGTTGGGATTTGAAGACTTCTCACATCCTAACTGCATCTCTGGGTTAAGTCTTTCATGCACATGCTAGGTCAATATTTTCTCCAAGAGTATCTGTGGAAGCCAGTGAAATCATCCATTGCTACAGGTAAGTTATTTGACCAGGTGGTCTACTGGCCTGTACCCCAAGATAGCAATTTCTGCACTGTGGAACCAAGGATCATATACAACCAAATGCAACACCAAGCAAATGCTGCACATTGAGTCCTTCCAAAGGTGCCATAGACAAACATCTTCATGATGATCTTCATCTTCATGAAACACATGCAGAATATTTATAACACACTGTGACAACAAGCCTTGAAGGATTAATTTTTCAGGTTGCAAAGGCACTGTGTGATCAATCTCAAATCACAGGGGAGTGATACCCATTCTTCTGAGGACAAAGACATTTCTCATTCATAGATGGGATAAGATGGAGAATCTTGTTGGGAAAGAATTTAGATGGTGCTAAAAGATACTATTCAGAAATATTTTCTTATTTTTTCATCACTGATATGTTGATATTTTTCTGTGCTGAGGCTATTTAAATCCCTGCAACAAATAGAAGCAGTCTTTTTGAAAGGAACTCCTTCCTTTTGTGAATGTTTATACTCTGGCCAGGAGGAAACTTAGAAGTCTATGAAAGCTCTGCATCTTGAAATTGGTATCACATGAACTGCTAATAAGCTGCATGCTATGAGAAGAGTCTGGTGTAGTATCTTCCACCAATCTGTTTCACCACTGTTTTTACAGCTCCCAACATGGAAGTCTGATATAAAGGGCCCCAACTGAATAAAAAGACAAAAGAAAAAAAAAAAAATTGCATCCTAAGCTTTGAAGACTCTTAAAACCACTTCTCTTTAAGGAGGAAAGGTGACTGAAGAAAAACAACACCTCCCTGCCCCAAATGTCCTAAAACCTCAAAGCCAGCAATGTTACAAGCCTTTCCTCTGATGTTGTCATGGGGTGATTTGTGCATGAATTTGTTTAAGAAAGCAGGCAGATGTTGTAGGTGTTGCAATTCTCTGTTATCAGTAGAGGTGGCATAGCTTGCCAGCGATATTATCTGAGCAAGACCATTATACTGTCACTAATAYCTATGCAAAGACTCCAGATCAGCGTTCCCATGATAGATTTATATTTCTTCTAAAGCTGGGACCTTGATTCCTATTGAAGCCTTGGCTTCCTAATCATCCACTGCCATTGCATTGAATGTCATGTATTTTAAAACTCTCAGTTATCCCCCTCTCTCTTTTTACTGATTTTTTCCTACATTTTAAAAGGTGTGTCGTTTCTAAACGACATTAATATTGACACGTGGCACCCCCCTCCAGTGCATAACCTGTCATACTGAAAATGTACAATGTCATCACGTCACACAGAGGAGAAGAACATGCTAAAATGGGACAGAACCATTTCCTTCCTTGGCTCACTGCTTACACCTTTTCCCTTGAGTCATGAGAAGTTCCACATTATGAGCCTACAAGGTCAACAACAGGGAAGTTCTTGAGCATTTCCCAGTAATAGGGATATAAAGAAGGAATAACCTTTAAGTTACAGTAATGGGGTATTTTTTTTTTTTTTTTTTTTTTAAAGCCAGGATGTTATAACCATTTAATTAAGATAATAATGGGGCACTTACAAAAGAAAAGAGCTTGCTTGGTATACATCATCTTGGAAAATTCCCTCTCTCACCCTCAAACTAACAGGTCATATTGGATGTCATTAATTCAGCTAAGTAGCTCTAGGGCACTCTTGAACTTCAACCCAGAGCACAAGGGAGCAGAGGCAGGCTGTCAGCTAGTAAATCTGGGGAAGGAAGGAAGAAGAAAAAAAAAAAAAGAAAAAAGGAAAGGAAGGAAAAGAAAAAATGGCCTCAGTTACAGACAATGATTTCGATCTAACTGAAGATGGGCTGCCCGCATGTGTTAAGAGTTGAGGACAGCAAGGAGAGAGAAGCGTTTTTTAAAATAAATTATGCTGGAGAAACACCTCTGGATTCCTCACTGACCATATTTGTTTTGTCAGGCTGCAAGCTTGCAAACAAGTCTCAGAGGCTGAAGGGTATGCTTTCTGGAGTGTAACTCCATCCTCTTGCAAGGATGGAATCTAACATCAGCAAGCAAAATGTTAACATTCATCCTCAAGCTTGGCATCTTCAAGCAAGAGTCTGCAGAGACCAAGTCTATCCTCCATTGCCCCAGCAGTAATCACAGAAACCCTTGAAATGTTGGTTTCGGTTAGCTCTGGAAACTGATGGTTGCCAAGTCATTCTCAAAGAGCCTACTGAGGAGAACACTTTGGCTTTCAAAAGTCCTAACAATGACATACTTCTGTGGCTTTGAAGATTGTGGGTGAAGAAGAGCTATCCAAGCGATGAGTTGAGGGAAGCGTTAGTACTCCTTTCCCAAGACAACTGTTTTCCAGTCACGGTTGTGCTGAATTCAACAAAATGGTGAATACAGGCGGACGTGCAAAGTGGGAGGGATTAAAGAATATACACCAGTCACTAAACTTTTCTTAATGAAGGATAAGTGTGTTAAGGAAATAATGAATGGAGCTCTCCTCCTGAAAAAAAAGCTGATTTCTTGTGAAAATTATGATATACTGTAGCATGTAGAACAAATCTTCCCCACTGCTGAAATACTGCATCACAGCCCTCCCGCCCAGCACCGACAGCGACCGTGTCGCTCCTCAGGGCTCCCACGCCGATAAGTGCAATGCCTTTGAAACCAAATTATGATTTAAGGGCAAAAATGCCAGGTATAAGTCGAGCAGAACTAAGTGGTTGCAGGCGGCAGCAAAATCCAACATAGCAGGTATCAAAGACCATTTTCACATTTCTACAACTGCTCTGCAAGGAGAGTTTTTAAAGGGGGGCAGAGGTTCATTTCTGACCAGGTTTTAAGGTTGGCCATAATTCTTCAACCTCATCAGTCTGCGCACAGATTTAATCTTTTCTGAAATCAGCTTTACAGAGGGAAATATTTCTTCTAGCAGAACAACAGATCACCTCAAACAAGACTTATCCAGGTTCCTAAAGCCAAAGCAGTCTCACAACTAATATACGCCAGTTATGCTAATAGGTTTCCCAGTGTTTCATTTAATCAGCATGGATTGTTTAAACAGGCCTGGATTTATAATGAAGCCACTGAAATAAAAATTCCTTGCAAAATAAATAAATAGAGAAATTAAACTCGCTGGGGAGAAGTAAAATTGTTTATTACCATTCCCGTTAGCAAAGAGTAGCCACCTGTACACTTAACAGAAGGTGATCTCTAGCTGTAGCAAGTCTGTCTCATAAGTGCTTCCTGGATTCACAGAATAGTACTGATTGGGAAAAACAAAACAAAAAAAAATGCAGTCTGTGGAAACTCTAATAACACCTGAAATCTGTCATTACATGATTTATTTTCCTTCTCCACAATGCAAAGGATTTTTGCCCCATATTTATTTTAAATGCATCCTGGTGTGTCCCAGCTGTGTGTTCTCTTTTGGGAATGGATCTTGCGAATCGTTATATTTGAACCATGAGGAGGGAAATTCTACATGCCTGACCATTCCCTAGATCTTTACAGGATTAGACCCCAAGACAAATGGTGTGTTAAAGCTTACAGAAGAGGGAAAACAAAACACAAAGAGAATGCAAGTCTTTTGAAAATGAAATGAGAATGAGACTGACATATGCAGTAACAGCAGCCTACCCACATTATTTATTTTTACCACCCCTAAATACAGTTTTTGCTCATTTTGAAATTACAGTCCCTATATTTCCCACAATAAAGAATACCAGATCAAGCATCCCTTTCTACTCCCTCCCCAGAATAATGCAGATCAAAAGTTATGCCAGATTTCAGCTAAGCTCTTTAAAACCTCTTACAGCAGAGAAAACTGAAGTGTCTCTGAATTATCCTTGTCCCTTGAATGCATCACACCAACAAGATGCATCTACTGCCTTCTTCAGAGAATATAACAATGCCACGGTCCCCCCCACAGTCCTACAGGCCACTAGCGGTAAATATCACTAAATAACTTTCCTCCACCTGTCAACACCATTCAATCTAGACAAATATCGTCCTTCCTTCTGCTGCAGTGACCGCTGCAGTCTGAAGATGGGATTTGACTTGGGATGGGCATATCAAAGTTACATGTGCGCTTACAACCATTGTAACATCAGCAGCTCTGTAACTTCTACATTTTTTTCCCCATCAGTCCACCTCAGACCTGAATATCTACCCGTATGAAAGGAGGAGACTAGGGAAGCTCACAGAAAGGAAGAGAAACTGAGAGAAAGGTGATCTTGCAGACATGTTCATCTCCAGACTCTGATAGTGCTTTCCTATTGCATAAATTCAGTCTGGGTCTTGTACATAATGGGAATCGCAACTTTGCTGGTTATAACCTCTTTCAAGTTCAACAAAATCAAGATGGTGCATTCACTTCTTACCTCTTTAGCCATACGCTCATGTGTACTGTCCCCATCTTGGTCAAGGCATAGATGAAGCTCTGGTATTAAATGCTGCAAGTTATCATATAGATTCCCAGCAAAGAACAGAGAGACTAGAAAGCAGCCTACACCCTGCACCATACACATACACCCAATCTCTTCTGGACAACGTTGTAATACAGGTCAGGCTGTATTTTTAACTAAAAAAAAGAAAAAATAGCTACAAGCCTCCCAGAGAATTGCACAGAAGCTTAGAAAAAAAATGTACTCACTGCTGCCACAGGGCACAAGTGTGGTCTGCATGTGAGGTATCTCTCTGTAAGTACTTCATTTACAGATGAATTGCCAATAGGCTCCACTCCAGACTGTATATTCCGGTTATAGGATTTTGTAGSACCAATAGAAAAGATAGGAGTGTCATGTGGTTTCCTCTATGCAGCTTTTTACCTAAAACCTCTCAAGGTAACCCACACTGCTACCAACATGAGCATCTATGCCCTGCCTTTGAAGCAAGGCTAACCACCACCCCATACTGGCAGAGCTTTGGGGCCACACAGGGACGGCAGCTACCTTCTGTCATCATACATCCCCATGCTCTTTTTCATAAGCCACGGACAGACCAAAATGACAAGTAAAAGAGGCATAATCCAACACCATCCAGCATCAGGTGTCCCAAACTCAGATCTTCCTAAGCAGAACTAATGAATGACAGGCTGACAGACAGTAACAAGGATAGCAAGCTCATGGATAAAATGGGATTACGCTAATTCAAATCAATTTTAGTACAGGAGACTTCAGCAATATCCTGAAAAGTTGTCAGGTTAAACACAGACCTATCACTGCAATCCCTCCTGCTTAATTTATTTTTTCCCTCCTCTGTGTTACTGAAGTTTTTTTGCAATGTACTTTCCTACTTTGTTATTTGTAAAAATGTTTGAATTATATGACTGAGTCAGATTGGCATGAGTTGCCACAATCTAGTCAACTCTCTTATTACCTTTATGAAATAGAGGCCTTTTGTTTTCTGATTTTTTTTTTTTTTCCAAAGCAGTAGTTCCTTAAGTTATGTGATTAAATACATTAACCTTGTCCTCTTTAAAAAAAAAAAAAAACAAAAACACTGAACTGTTTTGAGCTTGCTTGACCTGTAGAAAAAAACTTGAAAAGAAACAGTATCAGCAGAAGGCTCATCCACTTTAACTAGGCAGAGACATATTAAGAGAGACTTTGAATCCATTGTCACATTTTAGAACTCATGATTTTTAAGCCACTTTGTGATAGAAGTTCCTCCATCATCTGGAAGGTTTGTGATTTGCAATACCAGAGTGTTACAGCTGCAGTCCCAGAACTAATCCATATCCCTGCCCCTTTTAGGTGGCTTGTGACCCAAAGGTTGCCAGTAACAAATGCAGTATGCATTGGGGAGCAGGTAATGGATGAAACTGTGCCTGTGGAATGGAACTCCTCTTTTGTCCTGCTATTCAGCCTCTGCACATCAGCCTGTCTTTTTGCAATCTAATCATGTGTATAAGGTTAAATACATGCTATAAAGGTGAAAAACTCCCTGGGATCTGTTCTAGCGCTAACCTGTATCAAATGCAGACCCAACTGAATAAATTAGGTGCAACTGCTGTTCAGAATTTTCTGAGCTGACTGTTTCCAGGCCATTTTCTTTTTGTCTTTTGTCACAGCTGTTGTATACAAACCATTCAACCAGATCTAGAGTTTTAGTTTTCAAATTACTTATTGATTCATACACAAGGAAAGGGATACAAGGGGCAGATAATTTAAAGCTAAAAATATCTCTTACACTCATAAAATGACATAGATTCTTTTTTACTGGATGATAAAAAAAAGTTGTATGCTGTGATGTTCCTTTGACTGAGACTTGARAAAAGTATTGCAGAGAACTTCTGCTTGAGAGTGTCAAAACTCAAAGCATTTCAGCTAACTCAGGTGCTTAGTTTTCAGAAAAGGCTTCTTCTCTTGCTTCCAAGACTCTTAAACTACACCAAGAACATGCAGGTCAAAGCAAGCTCTTCTTGAATTTGAAATCTTTGTGTTTGTCGTAAGAGCTGCTGTGCTATTTCCCCCACACACACACCAGGAAGAGCATTGCTTTCTGTGAGAATTGTAAATTTTCAGCTTCCTTCCAAAACTATATGTCAAATCAGCAAATTTAGAGATGCAGTAACTGAAATATATAAGAACAAAAAACCAGCAACACCAACAACAAAAAGACTTTTCAGGAGGAATCAGTACAGACATTCTATTGCCATACAGAACCAGCCCCATGTCTAATACAGTCATGCCCCATCAACATTAGTCTTTGATCAAATAGGTTCAAATCTCAGATAACTGTTATCAAAATAACTGTTGTTTCATTTATTCATTCAGTCCCATTTCTCAGCACAAATAATTAAACATCCAAAAACAGTCCCATAGGCATTTGTTGTACCCTGGTAACATCCTTCAAGCCAATTTTTTCACATTCAGTGATCAGAATAATATTCTCAGATCTATAACCCTGCCTTATACAGGTAGGATAGCCAATACATAAAAAACACTTGTTATGGTGGAAGATGTTGAATGCAACAACTGCTTTTTTTCTGGTAATAAAAGCCATTTACCTCTATGCAAATGGCAGCTGGAGAATCAAAGATCCTACTAACTCATCAAAGAATGGAGTAAGCTCTTGCTTTCAGGCTCAGAAAGCCTGTGTTCAGTAGAAAAACCTCCAGACAAAGAGGAGATCATCACTCAAGGGGTGAAAGGTTATGTGGGTGGACTGAAATTGCAGGAACTGAAAAATGTAGTTGCAGGTAATGTCTTGGAGGTAGCAACAGGTTGGATGCCAGAGAAGGAGCTGTGAGGAAGAACATTACAGGAAGAAGGGAGGATGCTTCATCTGGTACAGAGCTCACTGGAGTCACACAGGTGGGGATTTCTGCACAAAGAAATTGCCTACCATTGTTTTTCCATACACGCTGTACTCAGGTTAATAAAAAAAGAAGTATCTAAAGGCTATTTGACTGATATCATCAGTACTTCCACTTAGGAGAAATAGCCCTGCAAGCCCTAAATGTTAGTCAACTCATAACAAAGGGAAATAATCTCTTTTTTTGGAAAAATAATTATATAAAAATAAAAAGCAAGATCATTCATCATTCCTGCTATAACCTTATAAAGCCTCTGCAGGTTAGTTCATACAGTAAAGAAGAACATAGCTTTTCACTACGTTTAAAATTTTTTACTCTTTATTGTTCCCCACTATTGAAAAAGCTATCTTGAGATCAGAATAGTCAAAGAGAACATTATGTCTTTCCCATTCTGCCCCCCCAAGTAAAGGCAGTTGAAATTCATTTCTAGCTAAGTTTTACTACAGAAAATAGTTATTAAATAATTATCTACAAGATACATTTTTGGACTGCTGGTAAATTTCAACTATCTCTATATAATAAAGTAATTGTTAATTAATTAGCAATAAATGTACCCTGTATTTTTATAAGCAAGTATAAGTGAAATGTGAATAAGATGACTCATGAATGTTCGTTATAAAAACTTTCATACCGTGGGAGATGAGCTGGAAGATTAAAGCTGGGACAGACAATCTTCTGATTTCCTGCCACCCACTTTGATTAAATGTGTCTTGAAAGCCAGTATGGAGACACCTACCTTCATGCAGATACTTCCTTAAGCTCAGCTGCATGAAGCACGTCCTTGAGGTCTGATGTTGTCCCTCTGCAACAGAATGAACTGTATGCTAAAGAAACAAACAAACAAACAAACCCCCCAACAACCAGACCTGGGGGATCTTACATGTTAAAGAAGAGGCTCACAACTGATTTCCCCCAAGACCACCTGAATTTCTGCTTGGTTCTATTTCCTTTCCTGGGCTCCATGGCTTCATGTTCCAGTGGATCAACAGATTCACTCAACAGCCATACAGAGAACTGGAGCAGGGCAGGGTAGTGGTGCAGCCAAGGCATGTGCTCATGGGGCTGCACATTCACCAGAGCAGAGCCCTGCCTGTGTCCCCTCCTGCTCACATGCCTCCAGATGTGCCAGCAACACACAGCGTGTCAAGGTAGCACACTGGAGACACTTCAGATTCTGCAGAGGCAGTCTCTCRTCTTAACACTTCCTTATGTCTTTAGTCTTCAGTTCTTTGATTCCAGAGGTGACTTTTGCCTTATCCATAAAGAAGAGAAGGAAGGATCATCCCTTCAGCCTTGTTTGATCATTCCGTTGCAGCTCATGGAAAAGTGTGGCTCCATAAGGCACCAGTCTCAGCTGGAGTTAATCCAGCAGTTAGATAGTTCATGCAAAACCAGGAGGAGCATTTCTACAGTTCCCACAATACTGCAAGCACAGCACTAGGGAATGCTCACCCAGTTTTTCACTGCTCTCATGTTTTGCCTCACGTGAAGGGGAGGACAAAATATGAATCTTATTCTCTTGTACTAGAAGGAGGTAACAGCCCAGACAGCAGAGGTTCAAGTTCTGCTAAATCGCATTGTCTCTGAAGAAGAATTTCCTTCACACTCTAACACCACATGAAGGGGATTTTCCAATTCAATTATTAGATATTCCAGCCTCTCTGAAACACTGGGTGTTGCTCAGCACAGCAAGAAAGCTCAAGTAGAACGGCAAATGACACCACCTCCAAAGCCCTTCCGACATGCAAAACAGAAATCTCGGAAGACTGCTTAAAGAAGCTAATTTGAAGATGATGATGACAAACACAAAATTAACTCTTATCATTAAAATAGACTTACAACTTACACTTCAGACTGAGTGAACTGTCAGCAAAGCTTACTCTTGAGGGAAGCAAGTGGCAACACTGCACTTCAGCGTATATTCCCCCTTATATAGAAAGTGTCACTTTAACGATCAGAGGAAATGGCTGTACTGTTATCTGTTGAGGAGTCACTAATCTATGTATTTCATCTGGAGGATTTCCATTGTAATGCCTGCCTAAGCTTGGATTATCATTGCTGTTCRTGTTAAACTGTCGGAGAGCAAACAACAGGGAAATGAACTTCTGATCAGCATATATTACGTTTGTATCTCTGAGTAATATTAATGAACAAGTAACTGCAGAGCTACTGTCATGCAAAATCCTGTGGCAGCATGACCCTGAAGACTAAATGGGTCCAGGAAACAACATAGAGTTTCTCCCTGTTGGACTGTCCTGATATTGGTGTGCAAGTGACAAGGGTGCTAAACACAATGAGGTCTCRTATTTTTGCCTTGCCCAGCCCCATGGTACTTTCCTGTCACGCTTCTGCTGAGTTTGTCAATGAGCTGATTGCCCTTGCTTTAAAATAATCTCTTTGGTCCCAGGAAGAGCGAAAGGAAACAACTCTGGGTGAAGACTCTCTGGATTATTTTTGGTGGCTTTGGAGGACATTATTCTACCATCTAGAACATTAAAAGAGTCACTCAGTATTAAATTTGTGTTGTCTACCTGCTGATCAACATCTGCCAGACATCACATGGGATTAAATTAATTTTACTGTTTATCCATCCCTAACTTCCCGCAACACCCCGAGTACTAGCAGTGAGAGGAGAGAGGTATGGAGGGGAAAGGACTGCGTTATATCATAAAGCAACTCTCAGTCTAAGCATGCTCAGAAAATAAGAATCTGTTGTACTGAATAGCATATCGTGACCTCTTTGAAAGATTCAGGCATACAGCTATTGAAAGCTCCACCTAAGTACTGAATACGTAATCCCTGCAGCCCAAGTACTCCTAAACACATATTTGATTAGCTGAAAATGCAATTATTTTTATAATAATACTTTGCAGACAGCTTGTAAGAATATCAATGACCTTTTTTTTTCTCCCTCCCCTCCCTATTTGAAAATCAGTTTCTGTTAGAGGAGCAGAAGATTTACTGGAGGAATAAGTGCTTCACTTGCATTTAAACCATGTAAAAGACAGATTGACTGTGTTTTTAGACACTTACATCAAAGTAATTACAGCACTATATAAAGTATTGGATTCATTAAGAGGCTCTAAAACAATTTTTATATACTATTAAAAGGAGAAGAAGAAAAGAATGGGAAACTACAAATTAAACCTTACAATTTGCCGCCTTTGTCAAGTAAACTCCTCCCAGCTTTTGTCTAAGGAACAAAGACCCCTGATAAAGGGCAACATGAGATGCATGATGGAAGAATAGATAAAATGTTGGACTGGGACTCAGGAGGTTTGTATACAGTGTCTGTCTTGCCAGAGGTTTCCTATGTGCAGTGAGGCAGTTAGTCTATCTATTCACRCAATTAATCCTGTATTCAACATGACAAAGGTAGGATTTGCTTTCTGCCTGGTCCCTCCAAACTGCAGCCTGTTTGGGGAGGTCAGGGGCTCATTCCAAGCATTTATTCAGTGCTTACAGCAGCAGGACATTGGTTTTGCTTAACTACCAAGATGACAGGATTCTGCTATTTGAAGATACAAATAACAGTATGAGAAAAGGTACTTCAGAGGGTTCAAAATAACCATAATATAAACAGGACAAAGTTAGTAAAAAAGATGGTTATCAAAGAAAATATTCAGGTAATGAAATCTTTAACCAAGAACAACTGTGTTGTTTGTGAAGAGTTTCTAAGGTGTTCAGATGTGACAGCATATTTTAAACTACATTGGGTAACATAGCTGGAAACATTGTGGAAGCAACTACAGCTGTGGAGTTGATGTTAGCTAATGCCTGAATGAACACGTCTGTCTGAGGTGGTTACAAGAACCACAGGCTTACTCTGGAAATTGAGACACAGTTTATTTCTAAAATTAAAAACAGTTTCCTGTGAACAAAGTTGATGCAAAAGAAGTGGGCTCTCTATTCCCTTACTTGTAACCTTCATCCTATGGCTTGACAATTGGGAAAGCAAAAGAAACTTCCAGGAACCAGCATGCCTTGAATGCTTTATTTTGTCTACTTTACACATTAATTTCCCAAGTGTTTCCTGATTCTTATTTGGTTAACACATTAGGGTATCTAATTCTTATTTGCTGCACAAATCGCTCATTTGCAATCAAATTTCCATCAGTATTTGCTATCTTATTATCATGGTTAACATCACTTTGCACTTTGGTATTAACTAGAGAGACATTCTAAAAAGCAACTCAGTGTTATAAGTGGAGAATACTATGGCTGTGTTTTTCTAACAAAGAAAATTGCTGTAATGTCGCTGGGTCATTCCAGTTATCGAATCCCAACATCCCAAAGGTTTATCAAGCAACCATCTCAGGCTTGCAGTTTCACTGTTTGCATTTCTGCGAAGCTAATTAAACCTCAGTAGGACAAAGCTGGAACTGCATCAACTGGACTAAAAGTCATCTTCACCTCAAGCTCAAAGCCACATCCATCCCACAGAATGGCGTGGATCTCTCTGGAGTCCATCCATGCTTCTGGGATGCCAGCAGGATAAAAGCCCCTGGATGTGTTTAGTTCTGCTCCTGCCTATGACTGCATAAATTGATTTGTCAGACAAACAGTCAACAGAAGTGAAAATCCTCAATGATGCAGAAAGGTGAGAAAGGCTAAGATTGGGCCCCAAGGGAGACAGATCTTCTGGTACTTTTGGCTGTGACAAAAAGCGAGATGCAAGATCCATGGGTAAAGCTTTTATGTCAATGTGTCAAGCTTTTATGTCAATATATCAGGATTCCCATCTGCATCAGCAGACTTGGACGCTTTGAGACCTCAGACAGTGGTGGAGGCCTCAGTACCACCCATCTCTGCACATTACCTTGCACTGCTCGCAGGCACAGCTGAATAGGACCCTCACAATCCAGACCTATGTATCCTAATATGGGCTTATTGTAATCATGGGAAACCCTTTTTGACCTTTCTTTTCCCTTTCACCTCTTCATGACAGACTACCTGGTGTCAGCTGCTCCACTATTCAGGTGTATATGTGCTGTAGCACCACAAGAACGTAAGCGTGGTCCTTTCCAGAGGTCAACTTTTACGTGAGTAGGACTCTGTAATTCACATCAGGGCAGTCCTTCTCCAAGGCCTGAAGATTCAAGTTTACATGTATGAATCTCAGCTGATACCATTAAGACTTTTTGGTCTCGTCTGAGAACAATCCTGGGAGAAGCAGAACTTACACTCCTGGCTTATGAAAGAAGTCTAAGAGAGCAGAGCTGTCTCTTTTATTAACAGTACAACCTGAAATAATTCCTGAAGCAGTATTATAGCTGCACTCTTTACTCATTACTGTCTTTCCCTCCCCCGCCCCCGCTGTAAGGCAGCTTCACTTTTCTCCATGCCTACAGACCTTCAGCTTGTGATTTTCCATACATTTCCCTGAATATTCCCAGATAATCATATCATCCTTTTGGTTAGACTTACTACTGCTTCGACATCTGAGTAACTTATTCATTCTTCTGCTACTTCTGTGATGCATGAAGCTTTTACCTTCCCTCCCATTCATTGCAAATGCCTGACTGCAAACTATGGAGAAATATTATAGTAGGAGGAATGCAGTGGAGAATCAGCTGGGTGAGAATGAAAAGCTCAGTTACAGGAGGAGACAGCAAAGCTATTGAACCACAGATGAGTTTGTGTAACCTACATTTTCAAAAGTCTCTGACAAAAATTAGTTTGAGATCTCTGCCAGTTACTAATTCTGGATTTACTAGGAATATGGGCTGTCAGACTTAAAGCCATCTAAAGAATCAATGTCCCTGATAGCCAAATGACAAGGAAGTTAAGAACTAACCTCATCAAACTTGGCTTTTAATTTTATCCCCCAGGCTTATCTTGGATAATTCAAAATTATACAGATGGGATTCCTATCCAAAGAAATGTATTTTTGAGCCCTGAAAGAATGGCTGTTGGAAAGAAGAAAAGATTTGGGAAGGGTGTGATTGTACATACATTGAACTGAATTTTTCCTGCAGCTATTAAATTTACAGCTAAGAGTTACTGAAAATACGGCAGTAGTGGAAAGGTTTACAGTAAATGATCTGTATTTTGAATGCAGGACTTCTAGATACTTAATAGTAATTGCAAAAGCGTTATATCTTGGTAAAATACACATTACTCTTGCTCTTTCCCACTTTAAGAAGGATCATTCCCTGGTTATTATTCAACTCTGTTCCAGCAGTTTTCAGTCCTATCTTCTCTTCTACCCTCAATTTCTGCTGACACCAGAAGAGAGGTTGCTTGTCAGCCAGCTGTTGCTCTCTGCTAGTTTTCGCTGGCATTAGGGTAGTTCCCATAACCTGAGGCTGCCAAGTGTTTTTGGAGCCTGCTGCGTTACCGGGCTTTCACACTGTCTGAAGTGGTTGGAAGGGGACAAAGCAATCCAGAGCCTGAGCCTGAMCTCCTCCAAGGGGTGACCTGGCTCTCCCCCATGCCAGCCAACCCTGAAAGGCTCCCCTGGTGCCCACACCTGTGTCTACAGGAGCTCTCTCTAGCACTTGCCCTAGAAGCCTGTGGGTAGACGGAGGAACAAGAGCCACAGCGGAGCTGGAGAAGGGCCCTCCTTCTCTTGACTGTTAATTCATTTTCCTCCTCTGCTCAAAAAAAGTGGGTTTTGCGTGTGCTGGTAACCCTATATACTTACTAATTAGCATCCCATTCACCTTGAACTACAGAGCTCACAGCTGCCAGCTGCAGCTTGTAATATCTTGAGTATGTGTTTGATGAACTCTGGAGACATTTTCATCTGTTAAATAAAGAAAAACTGAACAGCTTCCCAGGACAGGCAGTGCAGCACAGAATCATATACTTGTCAAGGCCATGTCTGAACTCCTGACTTCAAACTAATAGAGCTGCAAAGTTAGTGAAACTGTGCAATACCAGCTGGCTAACTCCCAGGCTGATTTCTCAGATAAATACCATGTGGCAGAATTAGCTGCTACATTGGGCATTAACTACTACTTTCACTGGTTTGATGACCAAGAGTGTGCCTTAAACACTGTGCCAAAAGTCTGCCAGTTAGGCTTTGGTATAGTTAATGTCTTTGTTTCCATATTTATGATGCTTCGACTGTAAATACTTTAGATGCCAGCAGGTTTCTTCAGCACTAAGAGGAATTAGAGAACAAGCCCAATACTTCCAAGGAAATCGACTGCAAGGGAACTACCACTGGCCATTTACACCAGATTTTAGAAGATCAAGCTGAATATACATTTTCCAGGCATTTACTCAGTATTTAACTTGTATTTAACTGTTATATATTTATTAACATACAATTATATAGTTGCCACTGAGGAACTGGTAGAGCCACCCTGTACTCTGACTTTCTAGAAGAAAAGAAATTGGAAGCCATCAGCAGATTTTGTGCTAATGTACTGCTGAAAATATTATGCGATTAAACTCATACTTTGTAATTACAAATAGTGGTAAATGGTTAGCATATTTAGTCAAAGTACTGCTTTGACTTCAGCTGCTTTAAAGAAAAAAAAAAAAAAAATCTATTTATTATTGGAAAGATTTGTATGAGAATAAATTAGATATCCTGAGTCTCAACCTTACTGCATAAGCATGTTTACAAGGTAACAGGCAAAGGAACAAGATTTTTGACATCTTAACTTTTTCTGTATACTCCTTTGTCTCTAGCTGTTGCTTTGGATTTTTCTTCCAAGCTTCCAGCTTCACCAAAATAGGCCAACCTCTCTCTGAAATATGAATGCTTTGCTCTTCCCCATAAAAAGGCATTTGGATTCTTTTACGTAACATCCATTCAGAAATATTACTGTGTGCTAATTAGCTCATGTTATGAACAGTCATTTTGGAGGCTTAAAAGTATGGGGGGAGGTTGTCTTCAAGAAAAGATTAACTGTTTAGTTTATATTAATATCTAAAGAAGAAAATAAAACCAGAGGTTATGACATGATGTGTAATTAATTGGATTAGAAGTGATGGCACGGGGGGGGAAGATGTTTCCACAGTGACTTTTTTTCCCATCCTGGGGTAGTTAGAGGGGGAAGTACCCACTAGAAGATTTTGCTAAATTATTAAAAGTGAAAAAAGTACAGAATCAAAGTAATACGTATTAATGGAGAAATCAGAATCAATATTTTATTACAGTTGCTAATGAAATATTTACCAGACTAATCTTCTTACATGCTCTAGAGTAATTAAAAAGATACAACCCTTACATTAACACCTAGATTAACGTGCCTCTTCTTATATTTATGTTTGTATAAAAGTCAGCTAAGTAAATTCATCTGTGATGAGAAGATTCTCATCTATGGCTTCTGTTTGAGCCTTTTGTTTCCATGGTACCTTATTTCCACTTTTGGCTAATCTTAGGGAGTGTTCTGAGGGGACTGATCCAATGTCCATTGAAATGAATAGATAGCACAGACACTGAAAAGTATGAAAATCAACACAAAGACTTTCATTAACTTCACAGTGCTTTGGCCTGAACTCATCACTCTTTAATGACAACTATGAAGAACTGTAATCAGTAACAGATGCTTAAATATAACGTTGACCATCTAAGAATGAAAAAGAAAAAAACGAGTAAAGGCTGGTGAAAATAGCATGTTAGAAAACACCAGATGAGAAGCAATATGTTGAGAGATTCAAGTGGACTCCCAGGCTCGACAGTTAGTAAGGTAGCACTCATCTGCACTGACAGTGACCAATGAGGTGAAGGGGGAAGGGAGGAATATCGGATGCAATAGAAAGTATCTTCTGTCCTGTTCGGTTAGTTTAAGATGCAAAAATGACTCACAAACCTGTTTATCACACTGTACTCACACATGTATTTTGTGCAGGTCACATATTTTAAACAGTTACAGAACTATTTTAGAGATATTAGCTAAACAAAAATAATTCAAAAGCATGGGTGGTGTTCTGTTTGTATAAATTGTTCCCTTGAGTGAAATAAAACTAGGCTCAGAGGGAGTGAAAATACCCACAACTAATCAACAGGAGACATCTCCAGACATGATTTAGGATGTTTTCTTTCTATAGAAAAAACATCAAATACTTTGAGTCAAACACCAGAGGATCTTCCAGAGTTTGAGGAACTGTTTGTCACTAAGCTAAAACTACAAAGTTCTCTTTTTTTCAGGGACATAAAGTTTGAGTTCCTGCTTCTACAAGACCACTGTCTGTCAGCCTTCACAACTCCTTTGGGAACATGGCAAGATCCAAGTGGGAGTGATTTGGCAATAAGAGGGAAAACTGAAAACATTTCTCTAATAAGCTGGTTTCAAAACTCAACCTAAAAGGACCTAATGCATCTGTTTGAAACTGCAGTAGAGTGAATCAACCTCAGTGGGGAAAGTAGAAGTGAAATAGAAAAAAAAACCTGCAAGAAAAGTACAACTTTACCAATTATCGCTGCCTCTGAGAGCTGTGCTTGTGACATGGAAGTTATTTATGGTGCCCACCTGCAGTCATTTGCATGCAGGCACATCAATCATGGAAGTAGGATCCAACCTGTGACTCTCAGAAGATTGTGATCCTTATTGCTTATTTGAACTCCTGCAGTTGTATCTCATGGATATAGGTCTGCACCATTTATTGCTGCCATTCCGATCCCTTTCTTTCCTTCCAGATTTCAGTCACACACACATCTCAAACCCACTCTACACAGTACAGAGAACCATAAATATATAGAGTAATTATGCTAGAGCTCCTCTTTCAGAAAACAATACCACTAGAGGAAAATGTCTCCTACACTACACCTCCAAACAGATGATTAATATGTTCTTCTCAGAAGAATTTAAGAGCCCTTAGGTATAGAAAAATACCTACCTGTAAAGCTGTTAATATACTCTAGTGCAGACAACACTCAATCTACTTTTTTGACCTCATTAGAAAACACAGCTTCCCCTAGTACCAAAGTACCTCCTCTCTGCTCCTTCCCTTTCCACCCCTGTTTCTCTCTCCCTGTTGCCAACAAGAGCGTAGAAGCACATTTGGAAAGAGGACTCTCCATGCTGCCATTAAACATTTTCTTTGACAAATTGTTCTTCTTCTGGCTTTGCAAACATGCAGGCTACAAGGGTGATCTCTACATAATTTTGCAGTTTGTTTTACCCAAGAAAGGTAAAAGCAGAGCTTGGATTAAAGTGGGCAGGAAGCAGTATTTCGCATACCACATCATCCCTACTCCTTTTCCCTCCTAGTTGCTCACTGGCGCTGTTGTAAGAGCCTTCTCCTTCACAGCTTATGCAAAATTCAGAAGGAATAAAAAAATCTTCCTGCCTCAGTTTCACATTGCTTTTCTCATCAGAGTTTTTTTGTCACTCGCCTCTTGTTATCTCATCTTGAGATCAATAAACTTACCAGTGCTGTATACAAAATGGACATAACAATACACTACATTTAGCCTCCATAATGTAAATATTGCTTTTACCATAGATAAAAAATATGTCTCTCTCAAAGACACACAACCCACCCAGATGACATGCTTACTGAAAACATTTCTAAATCCCAAAGCCAGTCATTGTGACTGTAACTACGGCTCTTCTTTGGTGTAAGTTATTCCCTGCAATATGCCACAGGTAGAAGAGAAATTTGAGGAACGTTAATTAAGAAGCAGGTGGAAATGAAAGTGAAGCAGACTTGATTTTCCTGCTCTTGACCGGAAAGACAAAAACGTCTACCACAGAAATATCTGTCACAAAGTGCACTTCTCAGAATTTATATTGCTGTAAATCTTTTCCAAACTAATGAAGCTAGGGGACATTTCCAACACAGCACACACACCCTTTGACAGGAATTGCTCATAAAGTAAACTGTAGGAGCATAAATCGTTATTTTAAGATCCCCAAACTCCCCTCCCAGGAGGCAGCAATAACAGAAGAGATGCACACACCTGTCCAGATGTGATCCTTCCTCAGAAAGGCACCTTCAGCATTGTCCAGCAATGGCCCTGCTCCGTACCCTCAGCACTAAAAGCAGTGGAGGTTGCAGCCCCAGGTTTAATCAGGCTGCCAAATTTGTAAGACTTACTTGTAAAAGCCTGGGATCTCACAAAAACAACAACAAGGGGCTGTCTGGGTTATGAAACGCTACACTTGATTTACCCACAGTGGACAGGTAGACAGATGCAAGAATATTTGTATGCACAGGCTGGACTGCCCGCTTCCCCTGCCCTGTAGCCATGCCAGCCTGCCCAAACCAAGCTCTGCTCACCTCCCAGGCACCTTCAAGCGAGAAGAATTTGGTGAGTTCCTGGTATTGCCCACATCAAATCTGGGGCCACACTTGCAAAATCAGCATCTGCAGAGACAGCAGAATTGGGGTTTTTTTGACACCCTCAGGACTGCCTGTGTAATGAGATGTTAAGTGGTAGCAGAAACCTGCTTTAAGGGTAGCAATGAGTCTGCTATAAACACAGGACCACAGGAGCTGTGGCTTTGCTAAGGAGCACCAAGCACCACCTGTGATAAAACCACACCAGGAAGCAACAAGGCATCAACACGACTTTTTGAAGCTCTTTTGTTTTAAAGCCTTTTTCATAACAGTGGTCTTAAATTTATATATATCACCATTTTAAATGTAAAGGTCTATATTTTAATTAAAAGAGTGAAAATGAAATCAAGATTTAATGGCAAAGCTTTTGAGGTATGAGAACATGAGACGATTAAATCTTAAGTCTGGGCTCAAGCCAGACATTTGTTATTTTTTTCAAAAAGCTAAAAGTAGAGAAGGCATTAAGTTTCATTATTTCTACCATACATATATTTTTAATACAAATAGAAAAGGAATAAATAAAGTTTTGCAATTATCACTAAACTGCATAAAAGCCATTAGTAGCTGCCTGTGTTAAGCTCTAGAGGAAAATGAAGAGACAGGTCTGTGTATTAAGACATACTCTCCAAAACTGTACTGGAGTTCAATTTTCTTGTGGCTTCACTTCTTTTTCCAGTAGGTGGCACTCTGGAAATACTTGTAAATTCCCGGATTCCTTTCCGTTGCCTTTTAAAGAGCCAAGGAATTAGCGATTTCCCTCAAACCTTCTATTGTTTACAGCCTACTGAAAAGGCAAGTGAATTACACAGAGCAGTACAGAAAATTAGCATTGTTAAATGTGTCGCATATATCACTAATAAAGTTTCATTATTTATACTGTCAACTTGAAAAGCACTTATTTCCTAATCAATCAACTCACAACTAAATAAACAGTCATATAGGCATACAACATGAAAGCACAGTACTGCTAAATCAGATCTTCCTGAGATTAAGTGTATGCTGGCTGATATTAGGAGGAAAGGAATAACAAAGAAGAATGCTACCCAATTTACTAGCTTTCCCCCCACCTCTCCAGATACCTACTTTTATTGAAGAAAAAGGACACATGTATGTATTTTAGGATAGATGTTCTTTTCTGCTTGTTTTTTTAAAAAAACAATAAATGCTACACTTAACCGCAAAGGCGATCCTGAAACAAGTTAGGACAGTCACGTTAAATTAATTTGCAAAAGCTGGAGATGCATTTAAAATTAATCCATCTCTATTTGGGGATTGGGGATGCAGAGGAGAAAAAGAGATTTAAATAGTCACTTGAAGGGTTTTGTTCCGTCTAAATCCAGCTGCAGTCTCACAGACATCCCTTTTGATGTTCACTAAAGATGGAGATGAGTCCTAGTAAACAGATGTCCTTGTCAGGGAAAAAAAAAACAAACAAAAAACCATTAAATTTGGTACTATCTGGTAGCTGGAAGTGAACTGCAAACAGTTGTCCCTTGTTTGCTAGGTTTCTGCAGGAATAGGCTGATGTGGCACTGGATCCAGGAGTGGAGACATACTGATAAATAAAGGGAAAGTAGCACATCTCCTTGGCTGTGAAGGACCCAGGCATGAGGGCATTTCGTATGTGCCAGAGGACCAGCTGCTGCTCCTTCTACTCAGTCAGAAGTCAACCTGTCATATGTGGCTTCTTTTGAGTTTTGTCTTGTAAGCATTTTGAAACAGGTTGTGCCGAGAAGGGAAAACAAAGTGCCATGGCCTCTTATCTCCCCCAGAAGATTTTGCAGGTAGTTCTTAAACATTAAGGTTATACGTTTGCCTATGGAAAAGGCAAACCACAGCTGCCAACTAGGGACTGTTCTGCTCTTACTTCTTCCTGCTCATTTGTGACAATTTTAGGTGACTATCAGGGAGTTTGTAAATCAGAGATTTATCACGGAAGTCTGTAAGTAGCAGCAGAGGTTGGCTGGATGACACAGGCAGAGTTTGCGTGCTCACAAAAAGAAGATGCCCTACAGAAGCAGCCGCAGTATCTGTTACCAAGATCCTGGGAGTCCTCTTTGAATTTACTTTCTGACACACTGAGCCACAGAAACCCTCCCTGGAGGCGGAGGAAGCCTGGATCACTGCCCCGGCTTCTTACCTGGAAGGCAGGGTCAAAATTTCCCAATCAGCTAGGTCAAACTTAGCTCAAAATTCAAGTGCGTCTTGCAGACAGAAAGCGCAGGGTAAGCCTTGTTGATCAAAGTACGTTCAAAAGTGCATGAAACTACAGACCTCACAACCTCCTGCAGACCAGGAGTTAAGGGTAATGAAGCTTCTGAGTCTTTACTCAAGAAAGGAGATGAGCTGGCTGGCTCACAGTCCTGGACAGAGTCATTGGCAACATGAGGGGTCACACATATCAATCCACATTGTTGTAATAGAAAATCCTCATGGAGACAGTGTTAACTCTTCACAGAACTGGTAGTTTAGGGGCGATTTCTATGTTCCTAGCAGAAACACAGGACCCAAAAGCAAATGTAAGCATTCCAGTCTCTGGGATGTTTTTCATCACCCGCGTTGCTGACTATTAGCCGACACGCTGTTCAAGTTCATTACCTCAGCTGCTTAGAAAAAGGCAAGTTGGGATAGTTTTGCCGGTGAAGACCTCTTCCCTGCCTCTAGTTGTTCTTAGTGATGACCTTCTTGGGTCTACAAGATTGGCTTYTCCCCCTTCAGAAAACCTCTGCAGCTCAGACTGAGCCTGCATCAGAGCATAACCTTAATTGTGAGCCACTGGGATGGTGGGCAAGTGACTTTCAACACAGGCTCCATGTTTGGCCACATGCAAACATAGTCCCCAATGCCCTCATTATCAGAGGCAGATTTCATCAAGCAAGAGAAGCTTTGGTCACTTGAGTCAGAGAAGGGCAGAGAATTTGGCTGTTTGTCTTTACAGCAGTATGGCTAAATCAATAACCTGTGGAATGAGAGATTTAGGGTGGATGAAGGGTGCATTATCTTATATACATGTATTGGAAAATGCTGGCAACACACTGCAGTTTTGAACAAATAAATGAATTTACTAGGTGGAAGAGAAAGACTGCTGATAAAACAGAAAAAAATACTATACTCAGGAGGTGATTTTAGTCCGAGTGCTAATATTTTATACAAGAGAATATTGAATTTAGGGAGAGGCTTATTCATTCATTTGGCTTTTTAACTTTCTAAAGTGCTTTTATTGACTGATTTTGTTTGTGGCAGCTAATATTACTGTCACTGTAACAATATTTTTTCCTTATTTAGCTCTCTTGATGCAGTTTGCCATCTGAAGTCATTTACCTTTCATTTTTTTAAACAAAGCTGCTTCTTAAAAACTCAGAGATGGTTCACATGGTTTGAGCCTGCATTTGCTCAGATAAAACTGAACTGCTAAAACTTCAAGAACTGTTGCATTAGCTGAGACCCAAGGTCCATTTGCTGTGAATTTAACTGCAGCAACATTAATTGACAAGACATCTGCAGGATGCAAATAGGAAACGTACCCTCTTCCTTACATGTCAACATTCCCTCCAAACTTTATACTGTTTTTGTCTTGACAGCAACATTCATCTGCTAGGAGAAAACATACACGTGAACAGAATTTCTTCAGTTTGAGATCTGGTTTGATATAACTACAGTATAGTATGTCCAGGCACTCTTAATCACCTAGTCATGGAGATGCCAACCCCATAGTAGATGTACAATAGAAGATATTCCAGCAACACCACCTTTCTCCCATTTAAAACTGATTTCATTCAGCATTAAAGTTTCTCTAAAGCTGCCTTTCTCTAAAGGCAGCTTTCTGAGTTGGAGTCCTGCCATTCCAGCAGACTACAGAGGAGCAAATACATTTTGAGCTTGAACTATATTTGCTGAGGGCAAGGCTGCAAGCCTCAGCTAAAACAGCCATCAGCTCTGAGCTCCAGCCTTTGGGTGAGAGGCAAGGAAGAACTGCTTCTGCAAAACCCAGATGAATTCAGTGTGAAAATAAATCAAAAATTGCTCCCAGATCTATGAAAAAAATCAGTTTTTCTGTCTCTGGAGGAGCAGAGTTCATGCTTTTCACCCTTCCTTGCAAAAGCCAAGCAGACCACCACCAGACCCAGGGAACTCCAGGTGAGATTCAGCTCGTAGACATGAATGTTTATTCCACTGAATCCGCAGTGACTTACCACCTCCCAGTGGGGTGAAGTGTTGTACTTTGACTTTCATTGAGAATAGAGAAGCAATCCACTTCATAGCCTCCTTTAGCAACTTGATCACAAGGTCTCAAGCAGGCTGCAGAGGTCCTTGGGGCTGTAAAAGTGGCAGCTACACCCCAGTTATTCAGTGTGACTCAGTTCTCAGAAAAAGACTGCGTCCCAGATGGCCAAACAGGAGATGGAGAAGAGCAAAATCAACAAGGGAGAAGGAAGAGTGCAATGCTTTGCTACCTTAACAGTGCATCAGTTTGATAGTGCAGACAGTAAGCAGTGTTTGCATGTCAAAATAGAGGGTCCTAAGCCCCCATGTCCATGGTGTAAGCTTTCTGAGCACTGAAGTGACATTCTCCACTCTCCACTGACACATACAGAGTCCAAGTCCCAGCTGACATAAATGTACTTTCATACCACGTAAACATGCATTGATACCTTGATGCTGCACAGGGTAATTGCTTTTAGTTACTCACTTGCTTCCCATCAGCGTCAGTCCACACAGACTTAGGACCCATGGCTTTGGAGAGCCTCTCTTCTTGCTGATCAAGAAAATGAATATGCCACCYGTTAACTCCTCCCTTCTGTGTCTGTTTGTCTTGATGGCAACCCAAGGATATCTAAGCATTTTCTAGCGTCCTTAAACTCTTTCAAGAGACTGTTCAACTCTCCCTATTTGTGAGGATTAGAAAATGTATTAAATCCTTTTTTTTTTTTGTTTAAGGTGAAAATCTCTTGCTCCCTCCATATTGCTTCCCTAATAATTTCAGAAACAGCCTTCCCTCTGCTTCAAGCTATACCAGATTTAGCTCTTGCATCAATAAGATGTAAGGATATTCATGGAGAGCTCTTTGTGATATTCATCAGTCCCTCCTCCCTCAATCCCATCTGTCATCTGCAAGGGAAATGGTTTAGCTTATTGCATGTTCCGTAAGTGGCCAGATGTGACATGGCCACAATCTCATATAAATGTTTTGAGAATGGGAATGGACAGGACAGTCTCAGATTCACTACAATCAGCCCACGATGGCTTTAGCAGTGCTGATTGCCTGGGAGGAAAGACTGTCTCTCTTCTTCCAAGCCAATTCAAATGCAGTGAAACAAGTCAGTGCTGATTGTCTGGACACTTGAAAAGCAGCCCTGACACTGGTGGTGTCCCTCTTTGTTCTGGGCAGATTGTCCCAGAGATTTTGGTGTGCTAAACATTTGGGGATTAGTATGAAGATAAGGGAAGAGTTGGTGATATTTTGTCCAGGATATAACAGATAGAGACTGGTTGCTGTGGGATGGTATCATGGGAACCTGTTAACAGTATGATTGATCTGCCTAAAGGGAGCTGGGGTTGGCTGCTAATTCAGCAATGTAGTAGAACTAATGATAGATGCTGATGCAGTCCGATTTTTTAAAGTATTGTTTTTCCTGGTGATTTATGGTTGCATCTACTAGTTAAAATTAACAGATACCTTAGCAGGAAGCTTTAACCAAATTGGTGATTCTGCACGGAGTTTCTCAACTCTGAGCACTGAAAGGATCAAAAGAAGAGTCAGAATTCCGAGTGAAGTTGACATCAAAGAAGAACTAGGGATGAGCTTTCACTGAAATCACAACATTTTCAACATTCTGGGTGTTTAGCCCAAGGTCTATTGTTTCTAAGCACTGCAAACCCAGCTGCAAAGTTTGAGCCTGGGATTTGTGTTGCCCCACATCTCCTGCATGTGTATCTATATAATTTTGGTTTGGACCAGTCTACAACAGAAGGGGAAAATGTTAGAAAAGCTTCTGCGAGGCAGATAAATGCCTTAGCAGGTGCTGAGATGAAAGAAAAAGTTTTCTGATTATAGCAGTTCTGGACTAAAATTCATGATATCTTAACATAGTTTCTGCATTACCCAAAAGTTTCTAGTCTCACCTTGGACATATTATTCATCCTGTTTAGATAAGTTGCTACAAGTTAGAGTACAAGACAGAAACTTCCATCACTGCTTATATAAAAAAAACGTTCAGCTTTCCTCCTGGCAAAATGTTTTAGAAGCAATTCTGATTATTTTTAAAGCATCATTTTAAAAAAATCTTATAACACCTTATTTTTACAATTTCCAAAATGTTTTTTCATGTTGTATAAAACAACATCTCTGTGTAAAATGCTTAGATGATTATACACATATATATTTTTGTGGATGTGCACATAAATTTGACACAAAAATCCAATATCTCCATCTTATCAAAATAAGATCTTTTCAAGTTTTTATGGGTGAAAGTTTGATTTCACAGGACACTTTCTCCTAAAATCTCTATTCACTCTAGATCAAAATAATACTTTAAAAGCACAAGTCTTCCCTTGTGTTAGGAAATCCATTCCTTACTTTCCACTAGTGACAGCTGTATTTGGTAGGGAAACCCATTATCTTGGAAACAGGACCTTCTCCTGCCTCACTGAGGCACTCATTGCTGACAAGGGTAACAGAGTCGGAGTCTCTGCACTTTTCTTTCTTGTTGTAAACAATAAGAGTAGCCCAACTCACTTCTTAAGAATCCAATATTTCTGGAGAGGTGGCAGCAATTTAATTACCTAACCTGATAACTGACATCACCCCCGTTCTTGAAAAACTGCAACAACAAGCATTCAAATGTATTATTTCACAAAACAAGAATTGCCAGCACAGCTTCAGGGCCTTCAATGCAACAACTGTATTTAAATTAATACAGGAGGGGAAGCAATGCCTGAGCTAATAATCCCAGACAGCTTTTCTCTGTTAGTGCATCGGCAGTGGGTAATTGCAGGTGCTGCATTGGCAGCGGACAGCCACGCACAAAACTCTGCGAGGCAGGAAGAGTCTTGCTGGCTTGTCAATTCGCAACCTGTTATTAGGCAAGGAGGAGAGCCACGAGGAGGTCCAGACAAACATAATGCTAATAAAGAGGGTTAGCAAGCTACAGCAGCACCTAAAAGGTATCGATGGAAGTCAGACAAAATAGGCAGCCTAATGTTTTAGCATTTCAATGAGAAAAAGAAATAATGAGGAACATATGTTTCCACAATGAATTTATGTGATAAATATCACTCACGTGATAAAGACAGTTCATAGATTAACAAAAATCTGAGAAGACAGAAGATTGTCGTTTGCTCTGATGTTAGCACTACCCAGCAAATTTGAAGATCCAGCGATATCTATGTGCCCCACTCCTACTGATATCAATGGGCTTGTCCCTTTAAACAAGAAAGTTAGATATCGAATTCTCTCTGTAGATCTGAGCCTCGCGCTCTCCCGCAGTGGGTGCTGTGTAAAAAGAAGATTGAATCCATCTGACTTTAGGAACTTAACTGAGCAGGTTAATCAAACCTGCCTTTAGTCCCTGGGGATAGAGGCACCTCCAGCAGCCAGGAAGTTCAGCAAACAGCTCAGGCTCCTACTCTGAATATGTTTCTGGAGGTGCCTCTCAATCTGCAGAGGAAAAATGCATTTTCACCAGATGACCAAAGCTGGGGTGTCTGAATTCCTCCTCCTTCAAAGAGATTTGTTGTTGTTGTCTTTCATATGAAGACATAGAGGGCATGTCCATTCACTGCCATAAGGTTGCAGGAATCCTGCAGTTTTTTTCTCTCCTCCACTGAATATCTATTTATTCAGAGAGTGAGAACGTTTGTAGTAGAATTGGTCTGGAATAACCAAAAGTGTAAGATATGTGGCACAGTGGCATAGTGGGAAGTAAAACCTGATGCTGCTACAAAGCTGGTGAGAAAAATCACTAGTGTGTTTCACCGAGCTGTATTCCTTTTCAAAATACTCTTCATATCCTGGAGCTGAGAGAAACCTTTCCTGACAAAAGTTCTCAAAACATATCCAGATTCATTCATAGCTTTAATCAATCAACATTTCCTTACTGTATTTTCTTCTGAAAACCTCTTGCGCAGCTACAGAAGCTCTAAGCCGCACTAACATAGTATACAGCACTGCATTTACTGTGAATCAGTTACCAATTTATAGTCCATTTAACTACAAAATCAGTCCTTAGGCTTTTCATTTGCATTCAGTAAAGGTTTTTGTTTACTATCTGTCAACACACGAGGGACATCAGTAACACTTACAAACTAGTAACCATTAATCTGTTAGGGAAATATACAATGGATATTTTGATTCCAGTAATTCATAAACTCTGTTATGTATATCCCTAAGTAGAGAAGGAGAAATTTGATTTGAATGGAATCCCAGAGAAAAACAGATACATATGGAAAATAGGTTTGTCCCCATATCAAGAGCCTGTTCTTTGCAGACTGTGTAGAGGAAAACAGATAATGATATAAATATCCTGTTAACTTTTTAAATGGATGAACCAGACAGCGAACCTCTTGGAGCTGAGCTACTGTTTAGATATTTATAAAACATTCTTCTTTTATTTTGTACTACTAAATATAGTAACTGTTTAAATAGTCATTGCATTAAGATAAAATGAATGCCACCTTTATTTTTACCTTAAATTGCCTGGTACTAAAAATGATTTGGAGATGGCAAATTGCATGCATCTTATTCCTATCAAAGGAGAAATCAGTAAACGTGAAACTCCCTAAACCAAGATCAAACACACCCAACCGTAGACAGTCAGACTCTCAGGACACTCACTGTCCTGGCTGGGGACAGGCACCTTGTTTGGCCAGATGAGGAGAAGGGCATCTCCCAGAAGAAAAATATTAAGCAGATTACCTTGTCACACAGCAGGCTAGGAGGAGAGTGCCTGAAACACAGGCTTAACCTCATAGTTGTAACACGGTTTAAAAACAAAGTAGTTTTAAATGTCAGGAACAATCTGGAAGAGCTCAGACAATAGCTACCTCAGCGCATCACACTGATTCTCAAAAATACAGTCTCCTCTGCAAATGTTTTSTCTGTTCTGACTGTAAAACCACCTTGCCAGATAAACTGCCACTTAGTGTCATTTTACTGTCACTGAAAGTTGAGAATCTCCATTTCCATTCCCACTTAGCCACTGACTCAACTAGAAGCAATCAAGTGGCCTGAGCTTTCTAATGGTCCATATTGATTTTTAAGGACTTTCCTTTTGGAGCCATCTACCTTCAGTTGTCTGACTGTGTGCTTTCATATCTGAGATGTTTTAAGGTGTACATAAAAGATCATCTAAAAATGGAGGTACTTAGACATTCAAACAAAGTCATTGCTGAAGCATTCTCTTCACTACCCCTTCCCCCCAATTTTTGCTTTTGCCAAGAATGGTAGTACAGAATTGTATTTCTACCTCAAAAGAATGTTGTGAATTCACAGCATCTCCAGAGAAAGTGTCTAGAGAACGATGCCCTGGCACACTCTGCCTGTTGATGGCCATTTGTCCCAGCTGGATCGTACTCATAAATTCACCTCCTTGCACACCTTATTGTACAGTAACCCACACCTGGAGACACCTGTTTTTACAGGATGCACAACACACACTGCACATTCCCAAATTACTAAGCTCATACAGAGTCTGATATAATTACTTATCTCTTCAGGGCCAACTTCATGACTTGGATAGAGGTGAGACAAAACTAATGTTAAAAAACCCAACAAATTTAGTAGACCTTCTCCTGCATCCTCTGGGATCCAGGTGAGGAGATAAAAAAAATATGAACTGTTAATAGTTCAAAACAGCACATCTCTCTCATTGGTGCCATTGGGTGTAATAACGAAAAAAAAAAAAAAAAAGAGTAAATTTGTCATTAAAAACATTGGTTAAAGCTTAATACAACAATTATTCCTCTGAATTTGCTTTGATTGCAGGAAGAAAGTTCATTCAGCACTGCCTCAGGTTTTTGTCTGTTAAAGGTCACTGACTGCCTATAATGACCAGGGTGGGGAAATGAGTTAGTCTGTTGGAAAGCACTATTAAGAGCAGTAGTGCTTGGAAACAGTGATCATGGTAGGACACAGGTATTACACTAGAGGCGGGGGGAAGAGTACATGCAAAACCTCAAGTGTACCTGCTTGCTTATTCTTAAAATTGGCCTTTCCTCAGATTCCAGAAGCTCTCAGCCTGTGTATCCTAGAAAAAACAGACACAAGAGCGCACTGAGAMAAGTTTGCATGCCAAGAGAGTTTAAGAAGGATCCAGGAAAGGGAAAAGGCTTGTGTTGGAAACAGCTGAACCTTGAACTTCTATCCACGGGAAAATCGGTTACTGGTTTTATAGATCAAGACTGCAGATTAGATGAGCCCCTGCAGCGTGGGATGAGAGGCAAATGGGAGACAAGACCAGGATCCCTTCTCTGAACAGCACCAGGGTGTTCAGGGTGGGTGCCACCGTCTTGCAAAAGGACCCAAAAATTGTTTACCGAGTGCAGTGTGTGTGTGTCTATTACAAATGTTTTTATTGTGGCCATTTCATTTTGCCTTTGAATATTTTACTTTACTTATGCACTGAGAGAATCAATTTTACACAAGATAATTACAAATTGATACAAATTACTCCTCATAAATATGAATGATGTTCTGTTTTCTGAGCTGGAGACACTGAGATACACAAATGGATTCAAAAATTTGTGGGTTTTTCTTTTTTTGTTTGGTGTGTGGAGTTTTTTTGTTTGTTTGTTTTAAATTCCAAAGTCTTGCATTTTGTGCTTATTGCTTGTTCTTGGTGAAGTCTATATGGCACGTGAGATTATTTGTCACAACTTTGGTTCTGAGAGTGGTTTTCCCAGTGGAAGAGCCTCGTGGTGCATTTGTATTCCTAAGCCTTGCTTCAACTGAGTGACAAGAAGAACTCTTTCCCAGATGGTGAATTTGCCCAACCATACCTATGCAAAGGAACCTCTCAAAGGGAAACATATACCACAGCATAGGCCAACCTTTAATTCCCCCACAGGCAAATCATCCACAAACAAGGGGGTACTATGTCTTGTTTTCATCCATGGAGCAGATGGGCCTCTGGTCCTACCCACCATAGGAAATTAGAAATTGTCTAATCTTCTGGGAACGTGGCAGTGATCTGATGTAGCCCTCAAGAATTGTTTCACATAGTTTCTGGGTTTTTTTTTTTCTTCTTACATTTTTGTCCAAAATGGGAAGAAGATCATCTCCAGGGTAAATGTCCTGAAATAACTGTCTTCTGAACTTTGCAGAGATGGTCTTCAAAGACCTTCAGCTCCTCTGAAGTGCCATGGGAATTGCAAAGGACCAGGCAAGTATAAAATTGGTAAAGCTGACCAATCTAACTTGGAAATCAACTGGGAGATTTGCCGAGAGCAAGAAAACATCACAGAAAAGCAAAGAGAGAAAAGCAGAATGATTTTTCTTTAGCTAGAAAAACCCAGATCACTTTCAAACACACCTTAAACTTTAAGGGATCTGCTCACAGGCTTTCATACCTTTGCATTTTTTCCACTTTCCATGTCAGATGAGAAGTCTACCTTTGATACTAATTAATGTTTTATTTTTACTGGCACACTTTCGAAACAGATGGTTGCCCCAACCTTTTGTTCCTAAGCACCAGCCTGAAGATTTGAAATAACCAGTGATAGAAATGAATTGAATAATTGAATGTAACCTGGTTCTGCCTGTCCCCTCTCTCTATCAAAGCTGACTTTTAACAGGGGTCTGAAAGCTCATGTCCACTCTGGCCTTCAGTCCACAACTTCCTTCTACAGAATTATTTCATATCTCTGTCTCTCTCTCCAGAATTTGAGCAAGTGACATTTTTCAACCATAGCTGTCTACTGATAGACTTTTTTTTTTTTGAGGAAAGAATATTTCAGTGGGAATGCCCAGTTTTTATGGGGAATTTCACTATTTAAAAAGAAAGCACACACAATCACCTCCACATACTTGAAAAATGAGATTTCTCCACTTTTCTTTGAAAATGAGCAACATACTTCCCCTTAGGTATAGTGCTGCAGTGAATCATGGGAATTATTGCTCAATTCTATAGATCTCTGTCCTGCTTTATAGGCCAGCTTCTAAAGCCAGACCACCTTCTAGAAATGCTTCTTTTCACCTAAACAGAGATAAAGACATTAAAAAATAGACATCTACAAAGAAAATAAAGGAAATTACAGCTTTGGAGGGGTTTAATATATATATAAAAGAGTCCTCTAGCATGAGTCTTTATCTTAAATAAACAGAAAAATGAAATGTATGGATCAGTAGCTAATCTTTCTCAACAGTTTCTATCCAGTGTCTTAATTATGGCATAAGGTTGCATTATACATGGGCATACCAAATGACCCCAATTCTCCTCCATGCAGAATCTGCCACATTACATTATCTCGCTTCCTGTCATATTGCCTGCAAAAGGCCGTGGCCTCCATTTGTGAAATCACCCTCAAGTTGAACATTAGCTGATCAAGCATCTGAGAGGATTTGTTATTCCTCACTATAACCGTGCAGTTCACCGAGCCATGCTACCCACCACTGCCTGGATCAGACCCCAGTGGTAAACAAAGCTGAAGTCAGTGGAAGTTTTCCTACGGTCTCGTAAAGCACGATCCACTATGCTGCGATGGGACCACTGCAGCTGGTTTCAGTGCATATAGAATTTGATCCACGAAAATGGAGGAGTGCTTTTTCTAGTAAGCAGGTCTGCAGACTTCTGAACATTGCGCTTACCTCTAAAAATCACCAGCTTGGAAATTAGACACTTAGCAAAGACAGCTGATGGTTAAATCCTTGTCATTTATTTATTCTGGGAATAGCTAATCATACTGAACCAATTATTCTTAGGTCTGGTACTTGGTTTACCAGATTAAAGCTCCTCTGATTATATCTGTGTGTTTTCAGAGAGGTTGCAAGATTCATCTTTAAACAGATCAAAGATAAAGGCTGAATTCTGGAATGGCTGTGTCACTGCTATAGCATGACACAATAACCCTAAAAAAGATAAAATAATAATGTGACTGAAAGAGAGATCACTAAGCTACAAACAATGTTCCATATATCTATTGGCTTTTTTATTATTAATATTTTTAAATTTCTCCAAATAAACTCAGGAATTATATTTATGTAACAGATTTGCCTGATTCCAAGCACATGGATAACATAGGCATATCTCTGAAAATGTTCTAAAAACCACAAAGCAGATTTGCAAACCRTACAAAAAGACTAAGGAAAAATCCAAAAGGAAACACTGGCAGCGAAAAATTATAAACTTGTTAGAATGAACATGTTTGTATTGCAGTCTGGAGTTCCAAGGCACAAAAAACTTCAAGAAGTTTCACATAAAATCATACTTGCCTTTTAAATTGTTTGATGTTGCATACACAAACACACATTTGAGTTACGCATACGCAAATCCTTTTACTTCAACAGTTAGATTTCAGCTGTTGACTCTACAGGATTTCCAGCTCAGAATTCTGATTTACAGATGTGAAAACTTTGGTTAAGTAAGTATAGTATTTCAGGATTTCATCAGTATTTGGAAAAAAGAAAAATCCATCAAAAGTCTGCATGCCTGTGAATTTTGAGGACTGCTGAAGTTGTTAGAGAAACCAAGGTACAAAGGTGTTCCTGTGCCCTGTATGAAAACAGAGGTAGTGATAATCTGTAAATCTGATCTAAATCCACTCAGCCCCATTCCCCTTTATCCAAATCAGAACACAATGTTCTCTTTTCACCACTGTTAATCAGTCTAACACTGACATTCCGCCAGTAATTATTTATTTACTTTTACAAATTGCATGTTCCCTCCTTAGACAATCAAAATCTCTTTAGGGCTGATCCCACCCGCAGTGCTGCAGCAAGGAGGGCTTTGGAGAAGGAAAGAATCACAGAGCAAAGTTGGGAATTACAGTAATTCCTTGCCAGCCTTTGGCATTCAAACTTCATCACATCTCCAAAAGCTTATTAGAACAGCAATTGGACTTGATTGGTCGAGTGGGCAGTCAAGACAGAGTCAACATACACAAGGGAAAGTGAAGAATTTTTAAAACTGATCATCAAGCAGCCCCAGCGATCAGATTTTTAAACCAGGGACTTACTACATAAGACACAGAAGAGATTGATGCTGTTGAAGAAGAGCTGCAATTATCTAAATTAATTAAATCAGGAAGCCACACCTGCTCCACATGACTGACTCACTCCTCTGACTCCATCCCCTGCTTGAAAAGGTAGATTTAGCAATTGATGGGTTTAACATGGGATGAGCACGGTAAGTTATGTGCATCTAATAAGCTCCTTCGAAGTGTTGTAAGAAGCACAGCATGGGTGAGAGATCGTGGCAGTTAATTACTTCCCTGCTTTGGAAGAGAGTCGCACATCCCTGGAGAGAGTCCTTGCATTTCAACAAAAGCCTTTTCTACAGGGAAGGAAGTTTTACAAGCATAAGTTAGTTAACGTACCGGGATGATCAGAGCCATTTCTACCTTTGAAGGCACAGTCAGCCCTTGCAAAGTATTATGGTAGGAATCCTCATTCTACCACCTGGTAAATGTTTTTGTTTTGTTTTTTTTTAGAAACATCCAAACCCAAAGTCCTAATGGCTGTAACAGGCACTCTTCAATAGAGGATGGGTCATATGCAGGGCCACCTCTAGCCATAGGAAGACACTAAGGCTGATAGAAACAGCCTTTGCTTTGCTGCCTCCTGCTCAGCTCTGGAAAGGCAGACAGGCTGTCCCTCTGCAAGCGTGGGTTACTGTCTCAGGTCTGCACATTCCCCCTCTCTTTTCTGGAGCAGTGCCTCATCCTGTGGCACTGCAGGCAGCAGTGCCTCTGCAGCTGTAGACACCACACTTCTGTGGCCCCTGCTGCACTGCTCTGGTAGGAACAAGTCCTTAGGGTATTACCTCACCTCAGGGGCTAGCAAGAGTTTTGGTGGCAAGACATACAAGCATGAAGCCATGTAAGACTGGTGCGAGGGAGACAGCTCCTCCAGTGACATTATCCAGTTCCCTTCACATGGAGATACTGCCCAGTGCCACAGATGGCAAACGAGAATGATATTCTCACCATTTCTTAGAATAACRTAGCTAACACTCAAACTTGAAGCTGAGTAGTGACAGATAGGCTAAAACACAAAGTAAAAGGCATTGAGACCAGAATATCCATCCTGACACAGCGGGTTGACTTCAGGAGCAGGTTTTAGGCTTGTCTGAGCCCTATATAGTGTGTTTACAAGCTTTGTTAGTTGCATTGCAATTCCTTTGCAAGAACCTCAGAACCACTAAAGTTCATGGAGGGATGTGATTCCATGCAGACTGGACATATTTTTCTTTTTTAGCCCTCTGATGTCTTATTTGGCAGAGCCAAACAGGATAATTCCATCTGTAACAAAGGCCACAGCAGAATTACACTGAGAAAGAAATATTGACTTTAAAAGAACAATGTTTCTTTCTACTCTCAGTGCTTGAGAAAGTTACCAATCTTCTGAAAAATCAAGTTGACTTGAGAATAAGAGTCATTTAACAAAGATTGAGACAAATACAAGTACATAGAAATATAGACAGCAAAGAAGGATGCTTATTAGCATTATGGTAACCCCCAACCAAGCCTGGGCCCTGCACCAATACATAAAAAAAATTTGTTTCTACCAGAAAAAGCTTAGAAATGAAAGGGGAGGGGGGGGGGCGAGAAAAAAAAAGAAAAAAGCACAAACCCAATGTGAGATCCTAAAACAGAAAAATAATTGCGATCAGATATCCAGAGTGAAGTCTCTAACTCTTCCTTTCCTCAGTTGGCTTGAGATGATGCAAATGATTGAAATAAACCCTAAGTAGCCCAGAGTTTCTTGGTGAACTGGAATTTCCTTTGCAAAAGAAGCAGAAAAACCATCTGTGTTTGGACTATAAAGGGATGTTTCAAATTCCCTGTTGTTTTAGGTGTTGACTGTCACTATGCCACCTGTGCTTTATCAGGTTAGTGCATGCTCTAAATTTACCATCTCATTCACATAATCAGCATCTTGGTGGGGGTAGAGGTTATTCCTCTAATGGTTAGTAATCACTCAATTGCCAGACTAAGTTTGCTAATGTACAGCACATAACCTTTTTTTTTCCCCTACCATCATTGTCCTTCAGTTTATATAGTTCTTCTTCCTCCCTCATGCTTAATCCTCTCTGATGCATTTATTTAGAATAATCCTATCTCCTCTCAGCTTCAATTTGCAGGCTAAGCCAGCTAAGCTCTTTTCATCTTCTCCTGAAAACACACACTCCATTCTTTGGTAGTCTCTCTTTGCCCTTCTCCCCATTTCAGCTTCTTGAACTTAAGTGATAGAATTATACAGTACATCATGTAGCCTTGGAAAACAGCTAATTACCTTATACATGCTGGTAACCTCTCCCCAATACACTGCTAGAGTGCATTTGTCTTTTTTCAAGTCAGCTGCACGGCAGTGGGTTCAAGTTCATCCAGAGACTTCCTCTCTTCAAAACTGAGGTCTTTCTCCTCTGCTTCCAGAGGAGATGTTCTCCAATTACAGTAACAACTCCTGCATTAGTCTGCAATGAATGACTTCTCGTTATTGAGATTAAACTGCTGGTGGGCCATGTACTCATCTGAAATGCAGAGCAAATCTTGACTCATTTCATTTGCTAAAACGAAGTGACCTCAGATTTCCAGCCATGTAACAGATTCATCTTTAAACAGGCTGCTGGATGAGCTATCTACAGCTACTCTGGAGGCCATTAAAAAGTAGTGTTTATAACATATTGTGTTGCGCATAATGTTCTACAAAGAGAGGGTGCTTTTGCCATGACATATGGTATACAATGTAAATGAACTCTGGTGTAACAAATTAAAAAGCTTTTACAGCAATCTCTAAATACTATTTATGGCTCCCGAGTGCTACCTAGGTTGGCCACCAGTCAAATAATTACAGTCTCTACACCAAGTGCCAGAGTGCATTTTGTTGACTAACTGCTTCTATGGCAAGCTATGCAATCTATTTCCACGAGATATACTATCCGCAAACCACCATCCATTTTGACAGCAAAATTGCAAAAGCACAATGTGTTACCAGGTGTCATTCAAAGAATGGAGGCTGTAATGAAGTGTCCATTTTAAAAATCTCTCTGATGATCTTTCCTTAACACTTGCAGCTTTTGTTACAGCAGAAGAAACTCATTGTGACGTAAGGCCTCTCCAAAGCTTGCTGAAGTGTCTCACTGGCACTGGAGCACTCTGCCCTGTCTATGCATGCTGCAAAAACTGGTGAGTAGGGCTGGCTGAAGTATGGCAACTGAAAATGCTTCCAGTGAATGATGGGGTCCAGTTCTGTGGGGAGGGAGAATCTGCCATAAAACACCCAATTTCCTGAAACCTGGTTTTGTGTTTAAAAGAAAAAGGACTTCCAGAAACAAAACCAACCAACCAAAACCTCCACAAATCATCAGCAGCTTTCACTTCTGTTTCTGGGAGCTTACAAAAAAAAAAAATCTTAAAATGACCTCTTTTCATCATTTAAAGAGATTTATCTGTTAAATCATCTAAGGGGATGGGGGGTGGGTGTTGGTGGGGTTTTCTTGTTGGTTTTTCAAATCAATGCAATAGGGTACCTAGTAAAATCTCCTTCTTGTTTGTCCCACCTGAGTACAGCAAAAGATAAGGTGAGCGATGGGTATTCCACAGCTCTGGAAGTGTTCCATTTATCACAGGAAAATTGCTTCTTGTTTTTCTGGCCTATGTATATTTAAATACAGTTATACTAGTATTGTTATATATCTCCATGCTGATTCCAAAGTGGAAAGCAAGCAACAGGCATAGCCCCATTATTTGAGATCGTGTCTTGTTTTGAGGCACACATCCTAGAATGACGGCTGCATTGCTTTATTACTGGACTATCTCCCTTAAGCTGTGTGCAAGCCAGGCTTAAACCTACGCTACAGCTTTCCACAGTCAAAGGTTTACTGTCAAATGAGCCGTACTGGTTTGTGACAAAATTGTTATGACATTATGACTTGACTTTAACAGGCATTGGCAATATATTCATCAATCACAGATACTATATTTAAGATGGAAAGCACTTGTCCTACTGTCTGGCTTAGAACAGAGTCACAGCATTAAATACCTACATAGCAAGTGAGAGCATATGTTTGCAGTCTTTCGGTGTACAGAAGTTTTGAAAGCAGTCATTTTCTGGTAAAGACTACGGAGAGGATGCATGCAGAATGTGAAGCAAGGAAGAAGATGAATGGCAAAGAACAAGGGGTTCTGGACTTTTTCCGCAGGTACTTATTAATCATTTTATGACCTTGTGAACAAGATGGGTTTAGAAACATCTGTGCAGAGAACACAAAGTCTTCTGCAATAATTTAGGAAATGCTCTTACCTCAGGTATACACATCCCTTTCTTCCAGACATTGCAGTCCCAGACATCCTTCCTAAGAAAAAAATTAACAAATTCTGAAATGATACTATCAGAAAAGCAATGTTTTATAAGGAATAAAGGAGGCAGCAGATTTCTGAAACCCCATTCCAGAACCCTAGCTCAAAGGGAATTAAAAAAAGGCAATAGTTTTACCCTGTTATTTGGGACTAGTAAGTTTCTGTCAAAGCCAATTGATGCTCCAGGCCAATATTGCAGTGTACCTGGGGCCGTGTCTATCACTTCGAACAAAACACTGTTTACAAAGGGGAAAGGTTCCTACAAATCACAGTCCAGACACACTAGATTTTGTAAGTGTCTAGACAAATAGGACCATCCCTGTGACAATGTTAATAAACCTTCACACATTCCAGTAAACACTTGGTAGCTCCATCTCCCAGTCAATCATTTTTAGCTCCTAATGAGAATGCTTTTAACTGTTGGTATTTGACTGTTAACACCTATTCCCTTAACTCAATGTCCCTTTGCCAAGCAAACAGCTTCAYTCTGGCTGTTATGCATGGTGGAAGTCTACAATTTCCCTTATCAGTGACCGCATATATATTTGAAGTACTAAAGGATTTAAAAAGCTTAAGGAGAAAATATTCTTTGTAGCTGTCTTGAACAAAGAGAAGTGTTAACTCTGGCAAGAAGAGATTGAGTTGAAAATAAGGTAGAGGGAAACTGAAATCTCTTGAACACAAGTTTAACAGAATTAAGTCTACACCACTTCAGACATTAACATGCTTGCATTTGCAAAGCAACAATAAAAAAGAGGAGACTAACACCAGGCTTTAATTCCTCTAATATGTTGCTAATGACAGTGAATGTGTCTCTAAATATCAGTCATCTTGTGCCTGAGAAATTACAATTGTGCATTCAGATAGTTTCATAAAGTAGTATTTGTACAATGAATCTATTATATACCTCCTCTCTCTAAAAATGAGGAGGTTATGCTTTTAGATATATTAGATAATAACATAATATTTAAATAACTTCCCAATTGCTTATTTGGGTTTAAATATGCTGATTTTTAATCTGATTAAGCAACTATGAACAATTTTCTCTTATTTTGACCAGTCTATTTACCATCCAATTTGGATCCTGAGGGCAGCAGATAAAAAATAACAACTAAAGCTATTTCAACTCCATAGCTGGGGTACAGCAGCAGATTACCAATTACTCTCAGAAGACAAATTACCAGTAGATTTCGTCTTCCTTAAATAAATACCAATTTAAGTCAAATAGGTCTGAAAAACCACTGCATGCTGAGAATTAGTTGTATTGCTACCTTTAATGGAAAATTAGCAGTGGGCTAAAAGCAGCTGAAGGCATTCTCTGTTTTCACTGGATTGGGATGCACAGCTGCTTCAGTACAGGTATGCTGAAAGGAGCAGAGAAAATCTGGAGCAGGAGTCTGAAAGCTGCTGCACTGTCACTGAGAATAGGACTTTATTTAACATTCACATCCATTTCTGCCAGACCTGGCTAACAGACTTTTCAAAGTCCCTAAAAATTAAGGGCATAACAATAAAATTATAATGCATTAAAATTACATTTTCTCAGTACCCAGAAAAGTCTGTTTATACAGAGAGTAACTGTTGCCTGTTTAATTGCAGGACTATTTATATTGAAAGTTGCATCTCATTATAGGTTAAATACACAGTTGCTTTGGATTTAACTGTATGATTTAAATGCAATTATGTAATAGACTCAGTTATAAGAAACTTATAATTATTGTATGGGCTGGGAAGCTGGATTAACATTGCAATGTAAATGAAAGAGCCTTTACTGCTCCTGATATTAACACTGAGCAAACACTTTAGTTGCTGACAAATTTTWACGTGTTCCTTTGGTCATTATCTGAATGATAATGGTTTGTGGACTTTGTCTTCAGTATGGAAAATGAAGATTTCACATCACAAAAGCTGTAAATGGACAAGTAGTGGGAAAGCATTAGCACCAGGCTCATCACATAAATCCAGCCTGTGAAATAAACCCAGCCTGCACTGCTACCATACATGCTCTCTACCTTGCAGATTCCTGTTCATACCTTTTTCTTCACAAAACCCATGTTTCCTTGGGTAGCTCCCCTTCTCTCCTAGTGATTCAAGTCTGGTAAGATTTGGTGGCTACTGGCCTCTAGGTGGACTAGAAATTGCTGTCGGTCCCTGCTGGTATCCTGGTTCAATACTGCCTCCAAGGTGGAGCAGCCACTTCCCCAAAACACCTTCCTGCTCCAATCCAAAATGCTCATGCAGACATAGCCTGAAGGTCACTGGGGTGAATGTCCACATCCCTGTTTCTCCCTTGGAATACCGGTTCCTATGCCAGTGAGCCTTGTTCTCCAGGGTAACAGCCCATTAAACCTCAATCACTGGTTATTTAAGTGAATACCACTGGGCTGTGAATAGTAGTAGCTAAAATAACACATATAATCAATCACCTGTTCCCCAGTAAGGGATTAATTAAATTAATATCTCCCACTTGTTTCATGACTGCCCATTGAATTTGACAAAATAAAACTGGTTGTAGCAGGCTCACTTCAGCTCCCATGTCACATAGTCTGGTTGCCTTGATTAAATTAGCTACCTTATTCATTTATCATGAAAATAAAGATGAGATCCCTTGAATATAACATGACTGAAATTGCTGGGTTCAAATAGAAGTAAACATCAGCCATACCTAGCTCACTGGCAAAAAAAAAAGAAAAAAATCCAGCAGCAGAACAGCAGCTTGTCAGGTTTTATTTGTAGTTAAATGGAACAGGTGTAGTAAATGTGAATTGTGACAAAAAGGGATTATGTGAGAATGAATAAAGTATCATTAGTTCTGAAAAATATTTTACAGTTGTCTTTTCTCGCTGGCTATTGTGAGCTAATTTATAGTTGTTTGAGTTTCGACAACCACACCCCTTGGGTTTTCTAATCTCAATAACCTAGGACAGCTAAACATACAGGTTTTGTGAAAAAACACATTTTGCATTGTTTAGACTTGGTAGGGGGAGGGGTAGGCTGATGTGTCATACCTGGAAATAAATAAGAACAGTCAAAATTTGAAAACCCCTTAACATATATTTTGGGAAAACAATGGTTGCAGCAAATATTTGCAATTCAAATCTCAGCAATTTTCTTCTCTTCTTATGAAAAGTCCTTCCAGCACTTTTCGAAGGATTACTTATATATTAAACAAGAGACTTTCTCTACTGGGGTAAACTGTCTTTCAAATATTTCTGACTCAAGCATAAATCCATTTACCTTTCACAGGCTGTTTTGTAGTTCTTTTTGTGGTGCTCATTAATTAATAAACAAAATCTACTGCATTTAAGACAGCCTGGTTTTCACTCAGCCTTATCTTCTTTCATTTACTGCACTGAGATTTCATCAACTTACCAAGAGTAGGTCTGTGCAAAAGGGTACAAAAAGAATTCTGAAAAAATAATAACCAGGAAAGCCAAGATGTTTAGGAGAAGTTCATGAAAAGCTCCAGGTAGCCCAAATTATGACAGTTTAAAGAGGTCAGTTTGCTCTTGTCCCACACCGGAACAAGTTGTCTCTCAAACTCTCATTCAAATGTTTCCATGAGAGGAAGTTGTGTCCAAACTACCTGTTTTCTTGCTAAAAAGTACGAAAGACTTCTGCAATTGGAAAATCTCCCAATAGGCAGAAGTGAGCACCAAGCCCTTGGCCTCTCAAATCTCGTTGACAAAAATCTCTCTCAAAATCATGAACTCGCACCCAGAGGGTTCCAAGATTTGGCTCAAGCAGCATGTTCGGGAAATTTCATTTTTGGCAAAAAGGGATCCATTCACACCTAGCTTTCATATTTCTGGTTGTTATTTTCAGCAACCACCTCAATCTCACAGGGGAAAAAAAAAGGCTATAAAAACTCTCAAAAGATACATGTCCCTTTTGCTTTGATCTCACACACCTGCATAAACAACATTATATGTGGAAAAGCTAGAGATTATCACTAGCATTTTAAATGTTAAAAAAAACAAACAAAACCCAGAAAATCTATGAGCAAAGCACAGGAAAAGTCCTTGCTTTTTAATTCTCATTTCTGTTGAATTTTCATTTTATGCAGAGTAAGATTAGCATCCCACTTCACTCTTTTTAATGGTGAAGCTGTTTTAACTCTTGTGAGAGAGACCACTTCTTCCCAGTTTCCACTTGGAGAAGGTAGCAGGTTAGGATGCTGAAGGCTTGTCCTGTTACAAGATGGCAGAAGCTACACCTGAATGGAGAAATTTGCCTTTTCCTTTTCAAAAGAAAAACTAAACAAAAAGGGGTACATCTGCAACTTAAACTTCCACAAAATTAATGTGTTTAAAAGCATGCAGATAAAAAAATTCTCAGTTAAAACTGAGGAAATAAGTAAGTATCCCCAAGGTACAAAGAAAGACAGACTGACTGCGGTGCACCGCAGAGGCTTGCAGTGCTACACAGAGCAGTCTCTACTGTGCTGGCATTAAATCAGCAGGAAGATGTTCTCTTTTTGCAGCCAAAAAGGTTTGAAAGTTAACAACGGAAATTGAATATGAATGCAAGACTTAAGGGGGAGAAACAACATTTGTGAGAATGACCCCTGGCTTATACATATGTACATAGCACACCWGCCGCTGACAGCTCACCAACTTGCATTTATTTTTCAAATGCCCAGTCTTTTTCTGCCTACTTTTCCCCAGTGAGCTCAGAAATAAAGAAAAAACCTGGAAAGAACATCTTTAGAAAATTCTCATTTTTGTAAGGGAGACCATAGCTGTCTTTCTGGATACAGAGATTCACAGCCAAATGAGGGCAACAGAGAAAGACAAAGGTGCAACCCAGCAGCCACTCCAGGACAATGCATTTTCACAAATAGTCTCGCTTTGCACTCATGCTTGCAGGCACTTGCAAATTACCTTCAAGAAGGGGAAAGTGGCATGCAAGAATATTTCAAAAGGATGGGAGAAGGGGCAGGGCAATATATCTATATAAACAGTATTGCTTGTAGTTTTGATAGATTTGAAACTGGGAGGGAACGTCTACAACACTACAAGAGAGAGGTAACATATGCTGCTCTCCTTTTACCCAGCAAGGAATTGCTGGAGATGTAGAGGGAAAAGTAGGACAGCAAAGCACCGTATCATTTGAAGATGATGTTTGGCAGCTCTCTTGCTCTCTGAGGCAACGGATAATACATCTTCCCAATATGCTGAAGTTATTTTGAATAGCAGAGTGGGTAAGCAAGGACTGAAGGACATATCTAAGCCTTACCTCACCTGAGCAGTCAGAAGCAAAGCTGCAATAGGGTTTTAGTTTTACAGGCAACATCCTGGGCAGAGGTGGAGACTAATATCTTAGGAAGTAACATTTTCACACAACTGACTCCTTTTGTATTAATTGATAAACCGGTTTTTGCTAAGCTTGAAAACTAGCAGCCTGAAAAATTTTCATCCCAAAAGATTAGACTATGGAAAAAAAAATGAGAAGCAACTTGAACAGGAACCAGGTGTTAAAGTGAGAATCACCGACACATCATTTTCTGAACAAAGTTGGACACAGGTATTTCCAGGGCAGGTAGGAAATGTTCAGTGGTGTTGGCCCCTGCTCATCACATCCTGACCACCTTCAACTGGCAGGAAGGCTGCTTTCACTTTTCAGTAAAACAGGAGTTGAACAGGGATGTTGAGAGCCATTTGCCCTAAACAAGAGGGAAGAAGCGCCAGGGCAAATAAAGACGCAGCAGAGAGGAGGAGATGAGATTTTCCTACTCTCTCTTTCCTTGACACAAAGGTAACGGGTGGGACAGAGGAAGAATTAACAGCTCTTTGCCAGATCAACTTGAAGACAACTTCAGGCAGACCTACAAACTGTCCTGGAGCACTTTCTAATATCATGCTTGTTGTCACTTTCCACTACAAAGAACATAATCATCAGCATTTTGAAAGGATGGGAAGAAAGAGCAACATTCCCAAGGACCTATCAAATGTGTAACACAGATCATCTCTTTATGAGTTCTTCCCCAAAATATGTACTGTAAAGAAAATATGAATACTTACATAGCATGTCTTTGTCTCCTATGAATAACATTTCCAAAAAAGGGAGACAGCTTACTGGCTAAATTATACCAGGTAGTCATATTTCAGACCTAAAAAGTCTTGCCAAAATCCTATCTATTGATTTAAGGCATGCTCACTGATATCACATTATTAATTTTTCCCAGCTGTAAGCACTGTGGATTTGTAAATGAAGCAGAGAAAGGTTAATCCAGTTTCTCACAAATTCTCTTACATTTGGCCAGGCAAGTCAGAACTAGGTACTGCTTTATAAACTATCCATGCATTCAAATCTTCATTAGCCCAGCATGGAAAATTTTACTGTTAATAGGAAAAAAAGCTGTTGAAAAGGACCAGTATGGCTGCCAGGATTGCTTTTGTACCTTTTTAGTGGGTTCTCTACATGTGATTTTTGCTTCAGGCAAATAAGTAGAGTAGGTATAATGAGTGTACAGGGCTTTCCAGGTACCCCAGGCAGTGGGGAAAAGGGATATAGTAGAAACAACAGTTCCTCTTAATAGAACTCAAAGAAAGTTGGAAAGTGTTCTTTCACTATTTGCTGAATATGAAAAGGTTGCATTTAATACCTGCTGCCCTTTTCTGAGCAGAGCTGTGGACCTCCTCTGAGCTGATAATGACTTTGGTACTCTCATAGCTTCTTCCTTCTCAGTCATTCAAGATAGAAAGTCCCATTTTCAGCAATTTCAGAAACAGTGATCTGAGAGTACAGCAGTGAGGAATGATTCAATTACTCAGACCTGTTGATGACACATGCAAAGCAAATGTATCTATCTTATTAAAAAAAACACACCTTAAAGTTCAGTGAAAAACAAAGAAATTGTATTACTTTCCTTGGGAATCTCCTCTTTATTGAATATAAGCATATATCAGTTTATGATAATGGGAATTATGTGTACACAAAGTGGAAGAACAGGACAATAAATATTTTACCAATTCATTGTACTTTTTCCAGAACAAATATCATATAATATAAATATCTCTCCATATATATATGCACACTTCGCAATTAATTTTGTGTGACAAGACAAGCTACCTATTGTTTCTCTTTGACTAAAATTGCAGTCTTGAGTTTAAAAAGATACTAATATTCTAGTGAGCAGACCAATTACTAGGGGGCTTTTTTTTTTTCCCCTTTTAATTGCCTGGATAACATCTTCCTACTACATTCCGTGGTTAAAACGGAGCTCTGATCACTACAGTACCTTTGGTAAGAATATGCTAGCTCTTGTAGCAGCATGAACCCAGGAAACACTGAAAAGACAAAACAGAATCCTTCTACCTGATAATCAGTGATACCAAAGTCATACAGATTTCAAAAGTTTCCTACTCACTGTGAAATGACAGCAACAATTCTGAGGAAGGAAAAACAGTCCTTGGCACAACATAAGAGTTTTCTAGCAGCCACAATCTGACTCAGAATCATAAAGGTCTATGGAGAATTGTTTGGAAGATAAACAGTATTTTGCAAAAATTTCCCAGCATGTTTATTTGCCTCCAAATCTTTTTTTCTTGAGGAGACATCAACAGGGTTTATTCTCAAAAAAGTGATTTGGATGCTAAAGAGTTCTGCAAACTGTCACTTTTTTATTATTTGACTTGATGATGAACTGAAATCCACCATGACTAAGGAGAATGCAAGTCTCTGCATCACCCCAGGAAAAGAGCAAGGAACGAATTGTCAAAATGATTCCCCAAACGCATCCAGTCTTGTAATATTGAAATTATTACCTGGTCCTGAAACAGACCTTCTGCCTCTTGCACACCTAGCTGGCTCCTGGGACTGCAGGAAGGGGTTACAGCTCTTGCCAGCTCTTGATCTTTTTCCACCTTGTCTCAAGGGGGAGCCAATTAGAAGTTAATTGACTGTGATTTTGGGTATCAAGAAGATAAAGTGGAAAGAATAAACCCCCCTTATTCCATCACTCAGATATGAGGATGCATCCCCTTCCTTTAGATTGCCTATGCCATCCATGCAACCCAAATAAATAAGAACCAGAGGGTGAAGTCTACTAGGAACAGATGAGAGTGGAACTGTTAGCTAAAAATGCATCTGCATAGGGACAAGTACTGTGTTTGAAAGAGTCCTCCATATGGAAGAAAACCAAAGATCTTTTGCTAAAATAAAGATGGATTTGCCCTGTTCATACAGCATATTTCTGTAACCAAGATTGAATACTATACAGTGGTTTAGACTAATTCATTTTACAGCTGAATCCTGCTGTACCTAACTCAGTGCTATTTGCTCCTCAGCCACCACACAACATTGATCCTAGGAGGATTTTCCACCTGCAAGGTAATTTCCGAGTGACACACTGAGTCACTTCTGGATGGACTGCAGCCTTTGGCCTATCTGGTTTCCAGCAATCATTTGGAAGAGCTTTTATCAAGTATTAACCACTGAGTAGAATCTCGTTTAATACCTGGACCTTAGGCAAGAAGTCCTGGTGTGCAGAAACAACATAAAGGAGCAACAGGCTTCACAAATCCAGAGCAAGTTTTTTTTATTCTCCGATGAAAGGGACACCAAGGCAGCAGCAGCTCCTCAGAACAGGTTTTTTCCCCCAAAAAAGAGTAAGATGCTGTTTCCTAAGGGCAGCAGCTCTGCATGGCTCCACTGCAGCTGGAGTCGAACAATTATGTCCACCTAGAATTAGTCTCCATCATACCTAAAGGGATTCCCAGAGAGATAAGTAGCATGTGCAAGTCTGCAAATATAATATATGTCAAAGGCAAGAAGGATGGCTCAAAGGCAAAATGGAGATCACTGCAAAGATCTGGGAGCTACAAACTGAATTTTACAATCTCTAGTGAATATCTTAAAAGCAAGTGAAACAGCGACAGGAGAGGRTCCCTGCTCACAATTCCATGGCAAGAGCAGGAAGGTCATACTCAGCAGGATGAAACGGCAGAAAAATAATCAAGAAATCTTTCCCACCAACAGAAGTGGGGTTAGCTCACTTCAACCCTCTGTTCAAAAAAAAAAAAAGGCATTCTTTAGAAAAGAGAAGCAACTTATTCCTGACATGGTTCCCCACACTGCTCTTTGCATCAGAGCACTTTGAGGAAGACACTTCTATTTGTTCCACTAAACAAGGCAATGAAAACACATTCTCAGTGTTGAAATAAAAAGGCAGTGTTTCCCTAGAAAATCTTCCCTTTTTCCTCAGCTTCTTTAGGGTTTCTCTTTTTAAGCAGGAAATAAGGAAAAATGAGAGAAAAATATTTTGAAAAAGTGTTTTCACCCCAACCAATCCCACCCCCGTTTGAAAAACACATCAAAGTATTTTACAAGGGGATAACATCATTATATTTCTTTAGCCAGTATTCTCCCACCATCATGCGCCATTTTACACTTACATGGACCAACTACCACAGAAGCTGAAATTGATTTTGATCTGTGCAGTGAGCTTTTGAAGTCAGAATTAAAATATGTTTTTGCAATGAAGCAGATAAGTCACTGACAACTCAGTGGAAAAAATACACAGTGGCTTTCAATAAGCATAGGAATGACCTTTGGTAAAGGCTCCCAGATGTGTACAAATTTGAGATTATTACAAAGAAAAGCACAAGTAACAGCTGAAACTCAAACTGAGCCAATGACCCAACAAAAAGTCATTTTCCCAGTTAAATGTGACTGGAAATAACTGCTATAGGAAAATCCAGAATAGCTTAATTTGACAATTAGCTGTTAGGAAAATAGATATATTAAATCCATTGTAAGGTTCCAGACAGTTCAAGGGGGCAATGTTTTCCTTCAGAGTCACCCACTAGTAGAATAGATTCAGATACCTTCTCTTTACCATGTAGAAAACATGCAATCTGTCTATAACAGCTGTCATTGCACCATTGCAGAATACATAAACTTGTAGGTGGTGGCAACTCCCACATTTTTTATCTTTTGGGGATCTAAACAGAAAATTTTGTATTAGGCATGTTTGTGGGCAGCAGGGAGCACAACAGAGATTTAAGAGAGTAATATTGTATGAAAAAAAAGTAGAAGCTGTTCATTRTAAAGACAATCCTAATAAAATGAGAACATTTAGTTGCTATGCACTGGGAAAAAAAAACCAAAACAAAACACATCATTACCTTGCAAAAGACTTTGTAACTTTCCTACACTGTTTAGCGTAAACTACCACCAGCCCATATCTGGGAGCTTGGGGTGACCAGAGAAATCCCCACTAAGGACTAATGCACAAGGGCAGGAATGCACCATTGCTCTACAATGTGTTTAAGCATTAGCAAAAAAAGAGTACACTTGGGAAAATGGGCTAAGTGTTGCAGCTTGTTACATACAGCAAATCCTCAGAGACCTCCATGGTATGAAGGGTGAAGCCATGGCAAAATCCAGGGAGCTCCTGCCCTCCCTGGGCCAGCCCCGAGCCTGCAGCGGGCCAGCTCTGCCACCAGCTAATGCAAGCACTTGCTTTCCTTCCCACACCTCCTCAGTCAGCAGAACTCGTGAAAGGTCTTCTGGTGCTCAGCCCTGTCCTGTCACGCTGTCTGGCATGGGGAGTTGAAACGTGGCCACAATCGTGTCAGCTGATACACGCACAGGAAGACATGCCACCAAAGGCAGCTAAACTGGTATTTCAGGCATGATCAGAAACATGTACTTGTGAGTAGGATAAAATTACTGCTGCAAAATAATGGATTCCTGCTTTTACTTAAGCGCTGAAGCCTTTATGTTCAAAGCGAAAAGCACTGATCCCATAAAAGAGCTTTTGTTCCCAGAATCTGATGGGGTTTCATGTTTAACAAACAGTATGGAATTCACTGTGTAAGAAGTTGCACATCTATACAGACTTGCCCAAACCAGGTTGAGGGAGTCCTTTCAAATTTTAGGTCCATGCAACCTTAGTGACTTTTTAAGAACTTATTCATGACTTGACTAAAATCTGTCACCCCTGAAGAGTGACCCAACCATCCAACAACCTTTCATACTGAGGCAGAGATTACTTTTTTTTTTTAGGAGACTGTCATTCATTTTCATTCTGCATCTAACTGGAGTATCTGAAACCTCTGTATTTTCCATGGAGTTCATTCAGTATTTTCGGTCCACTTCTAATCCAGTCTTGATCTCCATTCACTTCCAACATAACATAAGGATTTCTTTTCTTGACTCTTACTCCAGAGGAGTAGAACTTATTTACATTACATTAGAAAACATGCTTTTCTGTGTTCAGCTAAAATATGGTGCATTGTTATGCTTCCAGTAAGTAGACATGGTTCATTTTGCTTCAATATTAAAGGAATGTTCTTTTCAGTGGAATGAAGGTGCTGATAATTGACCCAGCATATTTCCTTCAGGCATCTGTTAAGCTAATTACTGCTTAAGCTTATAGTCCTGCATTTTTTCCCCTACTTTGTGAGGGATGCTGGAAAAAAAGCTGCTAAACAGAACTTCTTGTTTGTTTTAACATAACGATGGTCATGACAAACTCTTTATTGTTTGATTATTTTCTGGTTGAACTATCCACAGAATTAGGATTGCTAAATTTTAATTTTGCAGCAGCTTATAGCTGAATGAAAATTTTAATTGGCTGCTTGGTGTTTTAAAGCAATAAGTTAATCTTTGTGAATCATCCTAACTGGCAGGTTTTAGCGATTAAAGTAATTTACTTACATAATTTATTTCTTTGTCTTTGAAGGAAAAGTCCATATAGATGTCATTATGTGACATTTCCATGTAGCACAATAATTGCAGACAAACTTATGCCTTCAGAAACTGATCTTCTAGAAGATTTGGGATCACAACAGAATACTTTTTAAAAGTCTGTATTTCTTTCCTCTTCAATAAAAATGGACTTTAACTTAAAACACAGTATTTAAAACAGTACAAGCTGACTATTGAACACAACAGGAATTTTATCTGAAGAAAAGCACAACATAAAAACTGAGATCAGAGTTCAGTCCGCTCTGAAGTCCTCTTTCACATGCCCGTTTTACCAGAGACACCATGCACGTACAGCAATGAGAAGCGGCACTGCTGCTTTCGCAGGGTGCAGCCCATCGCACTCTGGTTGCACAGCACAGACCCTGACAGCCCCCGGACTTAGCCTGGTTGAAAGACTAAGCTAACGTCAGTGAAGCATCACCAACCCTATAACACGGGCACCCCAAGTGTGTAATCAACAAAGCTTGTCATAATTATGAGTAGCCGTTGTGGGAATTGTACTCTGCCTCTGCATTTCTCACTCCCCCTCCCAATCTCAAAGGCGATGAAAAGCTCATGAACTCAAATGTCAGGAATGCTGAGCTGATTATTTTATTGGCAGTGTACTGCAATTACCTCTCCTCTCTCTCCTTAGGTCTTTGGTGTAAGAGCTTTCAGAGTGCATTGCTGAACCCTTGGAAAAAGAAGAGCCACAATGGATGGCTTTTCTCCTGACGCAGGCAACTAAGGAGGAAACCACATATGACAAATGCTGATTTGGCTAAGCATGAATCCTTTATTACATAAATAAACTTCATGTTGTTTATGCAGTCAGTCAAAATTCACTTAGGGATTTTATTTAACTGCACATTTTATTCTGCTTAGCAAATAGCAATCTGCCTGACCTTACACATACTCTGCAAATGCAGGCCAGGGAGCAGTCTCGTTAACAGGACAAAGAACAATATTATTTCTCCCTCCGCTCCTTGAAAATATATTTGCTAGAGCATCCCCATCACTTGTGGATTTCATTATTGCTGGGGAGTGTATATTAACTGCTTCTAAATCTCTGCATCCCACCTAAGGAACCAGTTTCCTAGATCTCATAACCCCAGAATTTTAAAACACAACAGAATCAAAACACAGGTTTCCAAAGCTGAAAAATTTAGTCATCGAGTTCCCATTAATTTAAATGGCTAATCTATTCCAAATACTAAAATCTAAACTTTTTAAATTGCATCCTAGTCCTGGAGCTGAATTGTACAGCAAGCAACTGATTTCATTTATTTTCTCAGTAATGTTTAGCCTTCCTTTTAAATGAGTACTTTAAAAATGTTTTTCATCTTTCAAAACAAGATGCTCTGGAAATTTGTTTTCTTTGCTACGCTGAAAAGCAGCATTCATGTGACGACTTTATTTCTGAATTCTCTGCACTACTTTAAGTCTCAGCTATCAAAGAGGTAAGTGATAAACAGAGCCCATGAAAAGAAAAAAAACAAAATAACCGTTGGCAGGTAGAAGTGAGTGAAGAAACATTTCTCAAATTATATCAGAGCAGATTTTCAAAATGCCCAGCAGCCATCAGCTTCCAGCATTTGCAAATGAAACATCTGGTCACCTATTTCCAGGCCTAATTGGGAGTCACTGGGGGTACTGAGATCTGGATATAAAGATCTTTTTGAAGTTTGGTCTGTATTTCTGCTTAAAAACAGCTATGTTGGCTTGCAAAGTCAGCATTTGCGTATTGTTGAATACGTGGAATGCCAGTCTCTTTCCAGTTCATCTTGCAGAGTCCTAGAGACAAATCCTATGTGAATTTTAAGACTGCATTTTCTGTCAGTGTTTACGAGGCAGGAGGCTGTCACTGCAGTTTATACCGCATCTAATCAATGCTCAGGGAAGAAGTAAAGTGGTTATAGTTTGCTATTAAAAAGACATGGGTGGCTAGATAACTTTGATCTTGGAGTCTGCTTAGCCCTGGCAAGGAATTAAAAGCATCCTGTCTCAGAATTTCAAACTATATTTTTTAAAAAGCAACTGAGATCTCCCTCTTCTTCTCCCTGCCCCATTGGAAAAGCAAGAACCAGCACTGTCAAGCAGTGGAGATAAAAGAGCACGGTTTCCTAGGAAAGCTTGCAGCTATGGAAGTAAAAGTTTGTGGGATAGCTTCATTTGAACAAGTTTCAAACCACTTGCATAATGCAAATGCACAGCACCACCGTAGGCAATAACAAATACAGATTGACCCTTCTTCCCTAAAAATACCAAAACCAGACCACTGCATCTTTTCCTACAGGCAGGTATGAGGGAACTGCTGGAGTAAACACAGCCCATCACAGTCTTACTGACTTCATTTGTGCAACAGCTTTTGGTTCAAAGCAGCAGGGTCTGGCCTTACGACAGCACTCATCAGTCAAGTTTGGGAATTATGCATGCAGTCAAGCCAAGGTGGAGCACAGGTAGACCARAACAAGCATTTTCTGTCTGAGCTTCATAGCACTCTTGCATGTTGTCAAGCCTATTCAGGAAGAACTCCTCTGATCTCCCCATACCAGAGCAAAATCTGCCTTTTGATCACACACAACTGATTCAGTTTTCCAGGCGGGCTCAATGAAGCATAGGAGGTATGGGGGAGAGGGAGGGAGGGAAGGACCAGAGGGGGAACAAGTACCTAAAGTCAGAAGATAATTCCTTGTGACATGCTTTATATTTGGCTCTTCCCATCCTCCCCAGCTTCTAGAACCAGAATTCAGTTAAGCCTTGTGGAGTGGTTGTTCTTATTATTAACTTTATAAATTAAGATTTTCAAATGCCAAGCACAAGATGTGAAAGTAATTGGTGCTTATAAAGGGACACACAGTTAAAAACTTGTATTGGGAGAATAAACTGCACTTTAAAGATACATCAGTTCTTTTTGTGGAGGATAAGTTACATGGAATAGGTGTACAAGACAAACCATTCTTTTCAATCCCCAACCCCTAAACTTGCAATTGCGTTTTCATATTATATACAGACTCAAGGGGCATCCTGTTTTATATGTAATCTATAAACTGTTTGAGGTATGGGCAATTTCCTTTGGTCTCCTTGTACTGCAGTCAGTACAATAAAGTACAGGTTCAGAGCTACAGCTCTTAAAAAGTCCATGACAAAATAACAGACCCTTGAATGTCTTGCTTGAGAGTGTGTTAAGTCCGGTCAGGAATCAGACCAAGCACGCAATTATGAAAAATTTGTCAGGGCAGCTAAAAGCAAGAGTGGGTTTCAGCCAGCAGCTCTCAAATTGGACAACATGTGGACTCATCAGCACAGCAGCAGCCAGTGACCGGCCGAACGCTGCTACAACCCAACAGTTTTTGACATGCAACTCTGTGTGCATCCCACATCACCATGTCCCTGCTCTGGCAGTAACAGGTAACCCATACCTGCATAAATAGCAGCTTGCAAATCTGTAAAGTAATAAGCAGTTGTGAATATTTCCTTTGACTAATCCTGTGATATGATAGCAGCATTTGCTGATCTAAGTGTAACATGGCAGTACAGATCTGCACCCATAAGCAGAACAGGAGGCTGACGTGTCAGAGTTACCCAGCTAACATCTGAATAACTAAAAAGACGCAGCTTATCACTACATAGATCATTGTTTGGAAACAAAGATCAGTCTCCTCTGTTTAGTTCATGCTATTTTCTAAGCTAAGTGACAATGACAAGTGAATTAAACATCAAAGTAATGCAGTAGCCACTAATAATGCTAAATAGGGTCCAAGTTCAGCAAGGTGCTATAGCCAACTGCATCACTACTGGGTGTGCAGTTCCTGAAAGAAGTATTAACAAATATTGTGGGTTTTTTCCATCATAGTGATATGACCATGTTTCCACAGCATTTTATCAGCTCAGTCTTTAGTAGATTGCTAGCTCTTCCACTTGTTCTGAGGGATTTAATACACAATTGCATCTCAGCCTCCAATGCAGAATTGTACTTATAAGCCAGTACAGGCTGTTACATTCTTCTGATATGAGCTGGGATGGTGTCAAGACCTGTCTAGGGTTTTACCCTTTCACACATATGGAAGCAAGGGACAGGTTTTTCCTGGGACAGAGAGCCTGAGTGGGAGAACCAGTAGCAGCATAAAAGAAGCTGACACAGCTCCAGAGGATCAGTCAAAGCAGTAAGCATACTGCATGCAGCAAGCAACATTTAAAAGGCTTTTGAGAAAATAGCTGCAGTTTCAGCTACCACATCAACAGAATGGCCCCMCACACAGCCCTAAAACACGTGAAATAAAATACTTTTCTTACATTGTGCCAGACAAAGAACTGAAACAACTATCAGAATGAGGGTGCATCTTCCTTAGCAGTTTATTGTGTCGTGTCAGTGCTTTTCTGACACAAAGCTCCTTGATGTCTACTTCTGAAGTGCTTTAGATTGTGCTTTGCAGCTCCCCCAGCTAGACCTTCCCCAGAGAAACCCATGTGGAAGCTACACACCAGAAAACCAACCAGTCAGGCAAAGATCATGAATGTAATATTCCAAATCCCAGTTTGTAAAATCAGACTTTGAAATAAGATTACCAGTCTAGCCCTAGGTGACACAAATGATCACTAGGGATGACAGGTCCTTGAACCATACTGCTTCACTCTACAACACCTCTTGCTGTGCTAAACTGTTTGCTATTGCAGATACACCCTGGGGATCCTACAGGAAAATATTTCACAGCAATTATTTGATGCTGCAGAAATTACTCCTGATGGCTAGTCTCAGAGCTGTATCTCCACTGTATCCCTCCAGCATTGGCCCTGCTATTCTGATCCCCTGCATTAACATTTCTGTTAAGCCTTCTACCRTTTCACTTATGTTTCTGGGAAAGAACTTCTAACTTTGTCTGTCAAGCTAGACAGTAAAGATTTGCATTCTAGGATGTTAAAAACGCAATGTAACTGTAGACATGGAGATCTACATTATATACCAGAGCCTTGTTCTTCCACCAAGTGACCTCAGCAATCTCTGCATTCTGGCACTGCTGCTCAGAAAAATGGATCTTAGGGACAAATGTCTGAATTCAAGAGTTTCTCAGGGAAATCATGATTTTGCTTCAGATTAGGGCAGATGGAGTGATAAAATACATCTTTCTTCTTCAGTCAGTCTTTTTGATGACCTTGTTTTTTATCCTCAGAATAAAGTCAGAAATTTTTGTGGGGTTTTGTTTTTGTTTTTCCCCCCTCTCTGGTCTAAAAACAAATCAATTTCTAAAGATGAACTGATTCTTTTCTATGGTCAGAAGACTAAAAATTCATTTCCCCACCCACAATAGACTCTGCATATCATATCTCAATACCTGCAGCTAGATTTTCAAAGAAAGTGGAATATATAGCATGTTAAACTTTTAAAGAAACAGCTCTTAAGTTTAGAGCTTATATAATAATGGGTTTATTCTAAAAACAGATATTGAAGACAACAGCCAAATCATATATCCTTATTTTAGCAGAAGAAAGTGAATGAGAAAAGAGGAACTAGATCCTTCACAAAGAGAATGGAGAAAAAGCTGATTTGAGAAAGCTCTGGGGGTCCTGCTTACTGGGAGGGGGAGTTTGGGACACATCAATCCTTCCCTTTCATTGTGCTTCCAGGAAGAGTAGCTCAGCCTCTCCATTCACACTACAGCTCATTCACCTTTGTTCCTGTCTGAAAATTAATATATTTACACATAATTATTGTTCCATCAAAGTCATCAGGTACTACTGCTAACTCTGAATTCATTCACATATCCAAAACCGAAACAGGCCAAGTATTTATATACCTACGTTTCTGCAGCACCTGTGACTCTTAATTAAAGACTAGACCCCCTTGCAGTAGCTGGTGCAAACACCAAAAATCAGAGTGAGTTCTTGTCCCCAAGGGTTTGCAATCCAAATGTCAGAGAAGAGACAGCAGGTGGGAAATACAATGGGAAATATGAATACTACAGAAAGGTCTTCCTTAAGCCATGGAAAGCATATCTGCATAAACATTTTCTGAGCAGCAAGTAGTTTCTCGTAACAAGATTGAAGTGCTCCTTCCCAAGACACTAGGAGGTGGCTCTTTCCTGCAGAAGACCATTGTTCACCTTTACTAAGGGTAACAACCTGGAATTGTGATAATGGAAAGGTTGTATAGATACAGGTAGTAATAAACTACTACAGAAATACATTGCTTCAGGGCTAGAAATGACCACCACCACTTATAAATTGGCAGGTTCTTGCCATCACGTGAGGCTTCCCTTCTCACCTTGCACCCCATCATCCTGCTGTTCCCTCCAAGCTCTGTACCCATCAGGAGGCTAAGCAGGTAGTTAGCAAGGGAGGTTTAGGTTCAGGATAGCTTGTTAAGTCAAGGCAGAAATTATAGTAGCTTGCATGACAGCATAAAGGAGCATTTTAGGGTTTGTTAATTCTTGCATTGTAAGAGGTATTGATCATGGGTTGTGGAACAGGAAATCATGCTTCAAGTGCAAGGGGTGTAATATCAAGTGCAATTATCCTGGAGAAAATATGGGGGACTTTATTAAAGCTATTTTCTTTTAGCAGCTTGCCTTTTAACTCTTCTGCAGCACCAATTGATATGCTAGGAATACAGTAAACTTTCTTTCTCTAAGCCCTCAATTGGAGAATTTGCCTTTTTCCTTTTAACTCTTCTTCCCAATTCTTTTGTATGCTTACCTGCTGAGAAGGTTGTTAAAGGTGAATTTACAGGGAGCCTGAACAAATCAACCTTTGAAAGGATATGTCTCACCTGGCAAATATTTTCTTATTACAAAAACATTAAGTAACCATTTCCACATAGGAAAGAAAGGCTCCCATTTCAAGCTGAGTTGTGGCAAGCTTACCTACATCTTATGCAGCTGACCTGCATGTATAATGTCTGTGCACAACTAGCTATTCTAAAGAAAGAAAATAGTCCAGTCAACACACTGCTGTGCATGAGCTTTTCTTCCTGCTTAAAATGCAGCACCCTAAGACATGTGCTTTGGGTGCAGCAATCACCAGGCACCTGTGAGCTGGTCCTCAGAGAGAAACATACTATTTCCTACATTGTATAGACAGGAAAGTTAAGGTAAAAAGTGTATAAATGAGAAAGCAAAGAACCAAACTCAACCTCTAGCTATAGCTTAGAGTARGGCAAATAGAAATAACACTCCTTAAGACTGCTTCCTCAACATTCATTATAATAAAATCTCTTTCGAGGGGGAAATTATTCCAGCTTCTTTGAGCTATGACTGAGTATGTATAAGTGACATCACTGTGCATTTCTTTTATGGCCCTGATTCTTAAGATAATCCATCTATTTTCAAAGATTTAGTGGTACTGAACAGTATTGATAAGAGTGTTCATAAATCTCTGAAGCAAATTGAAACACAAGCTTGTAAAGAACAATAAGTGATCAAACAGTCCCCTGACATTGCATGAAACCACATATGTCCCTTTTCATAAATATTTCTTACCTATCAAATCCACTTGCTTACCCTTACCTGTCTCCCTTACTTTAGAACCTCAGTTCTCTAACAGACGTAAATCTCTCTCCCAATCTAGATTTATGAGCAGCTATCTTGTACCTACCATGCTTGCTTGCTTCTTCCTTTCTTCCTTCCTTCCTTTCCTCCCTCAGCTGTAGCCAAACACAAAAGGCCTTAGCTAGCAACACCTGAAACTTATAGCCTCCCAGTTCCCATAACACACTGGAACACAAGGTAAGGAACCTATATAAGCCTCCTTTCTTAAGTGCTTTTCTAATTTTAGTGAGAATGGCGTGTTTAAAAAAAGGGTATGTGTTATTTTGGAGTTAAGACTACAGCAAGTTTTGTGGCATCTTTAAAAGTTCAACACTTCAGATAAGTGAGGCCTTATAGAAAATGCTGAAGGGAGTGAGCTGAGGGATGGTGGAAACAAAAAGGACTAGTAGCTATTTAGTTCAGCTGTAAGACGTTAAGAAGTGAACAGCTCAGAAAAGCTCAATCTTGATTTTAGGGTACCAAGTGATTTCATAAATAGATATCAACTTATTTTGAAAAATCTCATGTTTTAGGCTAGAATCTAGCTACATACTGGTTAGTACTAGAATGGTGCTTTACCTAGCAGCAGGGTGATCTATAGCCTTATCCTTGGAGACTACTGATGCTGCCTTTCTTCTTGAGGTAGTTGTATACTACTGCAGGAAAGGTGGTGATCCAGGTTTCTCACAGCTTCCTATAAAGAGAGTGTTGATATTTGTAGCGAGGTTRCAGCTGTGATTGTTTAAGAACTGGTATTTTATGGCTTAGAAAAAAGTCTGTATGTTTAGGGAATTGAAACGTTCATTACTGATTATTTCTACCAGTACTTCTTATTAGGCTTGTTCTCTTCTTGCAGCTTCTTTTCACAAAAGGAGCCTCAGGGATCTTTGTCAGGAATATTGCTCCCTGTGGAGGGGTTAAGGACTGGTTCTCAAGCCCTAGCAAGTACGTGATAGTACAAATGTGTTGCAGAGCTCTTTTACTCTTGCTAGTATCTGGTTGCATCTGGCAGAACTTTAGGAATCTTCATTCTATTTTCTTTATTCTTTAGTTTCAGGGGTGTGAGGGGATATGCTGAGAGAGAGACTGGGTAATACCCGTTTTGTAAGTACATAATCATACTCATTTCCTCTGTGTTGGAACCCAAGGGTTTCTGGGGCTTATCTTGTGTGTTTAGGTTTGGCAGATGTCCATATAATCAGATTCTCCATTTTCATGACTTCTTCACAGCCAAAATTTCATGTGGGAGGGAAACATAATGAGGCAAGTGACTGCAATCTCTATCACACATATGCCACTTGGCAGTGCCGGATTGCTTATGACCAGATTATTAGGAGGAATAGGAGGGAAGACTGACAAACACAAATCCACAGCCTAATGTAATTGAGGTAGGTGACTTTGTACAGACAGCAGGATAAACTACACTTGTATCTTGCTTAGCAATAATAGTCTAAGCATCGTCAGCAAGCACTCATTGGGGACAGGAATTCTCTGTGGTCTGTAGTGGATTAGCCTGAAGGAATATAAAATGCTGTACCTGCCTCCCACATGTGGTGTAAGACTTAATAAATATTTGCAACATGGTTGAAGATTCTGGCAGGAAAGGAGCTATTACAAAAGTGAAGTGCTATTATCAATCTAATGCGCTAAAAATATTCATTTCTTTGCCTCTGATAAAGCGTCTTGTTAATGAGCTATTTCACAAATGTCTAAATGGATTCAGTGTAAAATGATTTATTACTATGCTTGCAATAAAGAAAATATACACATGTTCCCAAAGAAACAAACTCTTACTCAAGGAGCAATCTTTGGCAAGGTTCATAAGTTCTACTGTTACTTTAACAATTCTTTTTTTCTTCTGCCAAAGCAACTTGCCAAAATAAAATAAGACACGACCTGTATTTTTTTTTKAAGTCCTTTATTTCTATGTGTATTGACTGTTTGAGGTAAGGTAACTTCAATTGTCCAGCAGTTTTAATGCAATTAAAATTAATATGAAGGTCAAACATGCAGGAATTTATTTTGAAAGTCTGATATGCTGAGTTGACTACACAAAATACAGGATATATTGGCCTTATTTGTTTCAGCTCATATATTAAATCTGGAACCAAACCCCTTTAACTGGAAATGAGCATGTAAAATCTGAGCCTCAAAGGCCACATTGCCATCTCTGGAAACATATTGCAAGCATATCATAGATCTAGGCTTCAGAGAGCCTTACACAAGTGTTTGATAAGGTAAAGCTCTCCTCCATCTAAGTTATTCATTGTCATTTGGAAAAGAAATCTTGAAAATAGTTGATGCTGTATATGGCTGAACATGCCTCAATCCACACCTAAAACAAGTCAGCACTGGGAGGGGCCTGGAAAAGGGGTGCTAGGTTAGTGTGTAACAGATAAAAACATGTAGTTAACTCAGATTCAACAAACTAGTGGTGAAATTATGCTGCTATTTGTTAGTCATAGAATTTTGTCAGTTTACCAGTTACAGAATCTATTCAGAAAGGCAGATTGTTTCTCCTCATACGTGTAACTTAGAGGCTTTGTATTTTCTACTACTTTTTGCCTACAGATATGGAAAGTTATGAAACCAGGGACCCATAAAACTATGGAAAGGCTGAGTTGGTAAGTAAAGTACAGAAAGTAAAATCTAGTTTCTTTAATTATTTTACATTTGGAATAAATTTTGGTTCTGAAAGAATTAGAAAAATCATTGGATACTGCCTTTAAATTCTTTGATGGGACTCTCTTGTGGTAAAAATATCCTATGTAATTGAGGGTCATAGGTGTGTTTACAAACAAAAAAATCTAGTTGTTTTGTTTTTTTTTTTTTTAACAGAGCAAGGAACTTGTAACATTCAAACTCCAATCACTCAGATTTGCAGCAGAACTCTAGCATACATGTGAATATTTTCTCAGCTCTGGCTGCCATGTAGGTGCAAGGTTGATACTGAAGTGTGGAATCTCTGCAGAGCTTATGAGGAGGAAAAAGTTGAAGATACAGCGATTGTAAAGCATAGCTAGTCCACAGCTCTTCTGAGGAAGTATCTTCTCTGATAGTCTCATCTAACATGAATGAGAAGCTCACCAATTTACAACATTAACTGGTTGATATTTTTTACTAGTGCTATATGAGAGTAAATGTCAGTTGTCACAGCTGGTATTTTTCCAACAATTTTCTTCATTATTAGGGTCAATTTCATTGACCATTTACCCTGAAAAACACATTGGAAAATTTGCATTGGTCTGAGTCTCAGCTGGTAAAAATGGCAACAGCTCCACTGATGTTAATAGAGATATGATGAGCAAAACTAACTAGGGACCAAGTTTCTTAATGCTGTATCCCACTGCACTCCTGTAGTTTGCTAAACCATGTTTAATGCCCTGCCACAGCCTATTGCAATAACTGTGAATATTGGCCAGTTTCGGCAAATGTATTATTTATATCACCAAATGTCTTTTATAAAATACAAAGCAAATTGTACAGACAACCTCCATTTTTTCCTTGTGGCTGGAAGGCAAATCTCTCACTTTCTTTTAACAGAATATAACTTCCATTGATTTATAGCTTTGCAGATCATTCCTTGTGTGATTGTTGAATTCACTGTCCAACAGGGACTAGAGAAGCTGTGTGTTTTGGCAAGTGCTATTCATCTTCTATGCTTCAGTCCCCCCTGTTACGTTATTCTGATGTCTATGTACTACAGTAGCAATGATCACTGTAGCTGCACAGGAGGCTGAGATTAGCAGTCCTTCCTCACACGTGGCAAAACACTGGTTTTCAGAGTCTCTGGGAATCTGTAAACCCCATGAACAAAATGCTCAGCCCTCCTGCCTGAGATGTGAGATAACGTCACTGCTACAAGACTTTGGGGACGGAGGTGGACTTTCAGTTTATCTTCCCTGGCAGTTCCACAACCAGATAGCAGCTTTTTCTCCTTGCAAGCAGTTCATCTCTCTTTGGACTAAGCTAGGGATATAAAATCTGACAGCAGCAGTGGTGGACACCCAAACAGCTTGTCAAGGGTATTTTGGGCAGCCTGAAGTACAGYGAGTTGCACTCAGCCTTTCACATTTTGCACATGGAAAATACCAAGAAGCCGTTGGCCCCTGTGGGGGTGGTAGTAGAAAGGGAAATGTGAAGACATGCCATCAGTAAACAAATACATGATCTTTAGGGAATGACATTCTCCTTGAATGCACACTGAAATAAGGTTTGAGAAGTTTGGTGTRTATATTCAGGGGAATGCTCAAAGACCCTACAGACCTTGATGTATACCTCTAAAAATTCTTCTTGCTGTAACTTTACATCTGAAAAAATGCTGAAAGCAACCCTCAGGGTGGGCAATCATTGCTTATAGCACAAAGAAATCAAAATGCAAATCAGGGTGCTGGGGAGCTGAGGGGGAAGGACAACACAGAGGAAAATACCAAAATGTTTTTAAATAAATAGGTTTCTGTGTCTTGGCTGGTTGTTCACTAAGTGCTTTGGATGCTACAGATACTTTGACTGATACAATGGTTCTTCAAAAAAGATTTGCTCCAAATGGTTGCCTTTCTAACATAACCAAAGGTAATATTGGAGTAGTTTAGATCCCACAACATTTGAACTGAAACATGATTTGGAAAATATGGAGAGCATGTTCTGAGATCCGGTATAAGAATGCAAGGAATAAACCAGTATATTTTCATGCTGGCATAACTTTGCCACAAATAGGTGGTTGTTACTAATCCTTTGAATTGCTTGTTAGTGCATGGTTCACTGAAATTAATTAATAGCTTKTAAATATGCCTTATTCTGCATATTTTGTTCAATAGTTAAACCACTGTCAATTCAGAAAAGAAGTCTTTTTTTGTTAATCGTATGGCAGATAAATACTTGTATTTCATACTGGGGAGGAATTAGATGTTAATGTCTTCCTAGGATTAGAGTTATTTTAGAGAAAATGGTGGAAATAATGCTAGAATAGTTTAAATTGAATATTTTTTAAATTTGAAATAATTGAATATTTAAAATATCAATATTTTAAACTTGAAATCCCATTGCTTTGCATTACAGTACAATCATGAAATACAGTGTGAACAGTTTAACTCATTTATGTGGGTTAATGCATTTACTTCCACTTCTCAACTGTGACAACTGCAGCCAAAGACTTTGAACTTCAGAACTGGAAAAAGGTCGCGCTAAAACTCATAGTCAACCACCCACAAACAGAAGAGAATTGCTTCTTTAATACAGCATATTTGTTTTCTTTCTGTTTTCAGTGGGAGAACATCACTCCTTTTCTTRCTTACTGTAAAGCTTCATTTTAGATATTTTACAATAGGAGGGCTTGTGAGCCTGAGCTGGCTTGCCTGGACATCGTAACAGTACCTCCATTTGACAAAAGAAAAAGTCAGTACATCTGTTCAACACGTTTCTCTTGTTTTGGGGAAAGGTGTTGCTTCTGTTTTGCACAGGAACATCTTTATGGCTTGTAAAAAGAACGTGGATAAAATACCCACCTGAGGGGGGGGTTCCATCTTGCAAGGGAAAGATTGCATGTTCCTGTAGCCATCACTTGATATGGGAACAAGGTGTCAGGGCTGTTCTTTTCTACATGCTGGATTACTAGGGACCTTGCAGACAAATGGAGGGTAGTCCAGAGGTGAACAGCAGAAAAATGATAAAAGACTTGGAAAATGGAAATTGCAAGGGTGATAAAGAGCATTGACCATCTAGCACTTAGAGAAGAGGAGTCATAACTGTCTATACATACATAAAGGGATATTACAGAGAGAACAGGGACCAATTATTCTCTCAAGTCATCAAGGGCAGAACAAGACTAATGGATTTAGGATGTTGCAGGGAAAATGTCAGATTAACATYAGGAAATACTTTGGGTAGAAGAACAATCAGGACAACGTATAACGCTCTCAAGGGGAGTTGGGTAGAATTTCCATCACTGAACTTGTTCAAGTGTAAGGCTAGACATCAGTCTGAGGTAACGGATCTTATTGTGCCCTAAAGTCTACCAGAACTAAAGGCCTTGGTCCTGCAAACCTTCATGTGAGAAGGTAATCCTCATAAAGCCAGAAGTCTTTGCTTGATTAGGAGCTGCCTGTATGGTGACATATACTTTAATAAATCTTTAAGGGGTGGTGAGATGTGCTAGCCCCTTTCCCAAAGAAGCAAATTCACAGGTAGTAGTTATTTACACAAATTGTAAGATATGGTAAATCTTGTGGGTTTTTCCCTATCAAAAGCCAGAAATGTTTGTCTCTTGCTCATGAAAAAGCTGATTCAGTAAAGTATCTTCCATTTTCTATGTGCACTTTATGAATTGGTTTACATGTTTAAGCCCCACAGAAATCCAACTTTCTGAAGTTTATATTCAAATGGAATATCTACTTACTGGTGGTCTGAATTTAGTTCTCTATTGTGATTTTTTTTTTTTCATTCAAATATAGAGATATTTTAACGTAGGTATATGGTTTTCAAGCCAACCTCCAAAAATTGGTCTCACACAAGACTGTTTCCACAACAATAATTATGGGAAGAATTTCAATAAGTGGGCAGAATAGACTATTTGTATGTAGTGCCATTATAGAATCCATGTGATTGGTTTGTTCTCTGCATCAGTATTTCAGGAGAATTTTGGTCAAGGACAGTCATTCTGCTTTTATTAGTAATTGCTCAGGCTCAACAGAAACTCCAAAAAATGTTAATGAGTTTAATGAATCAAAACTTTCATTGCCTGCCTGCTGCTATTTGTGTCAAACTCCAGGGAAATTAAGGTGCTGACAGTGTTTGATGAACAGGATAAAATCACAATCCTCTCAAGAAACCAGACTTACAGCTGCAAACGGATTGAATGACATAGCTTTCTTTGTTTAAGGGAAAGAGTGGTGGCTAGCCACCATGATGAAAAGGCACCATAAAAATTGCCAAAAAGGATTGTCTTCAGTGTATTATATAGTTCTATGAAATACATAGAGTTGTTGGTTGTAACTCTAACACAGTTACAGCAGACCTGGAAATTTTCCATTCTCCTAACTGRCATTGTGTGATCTACCCTCTGAACTGGTTATGGTTTTTCATAGGAGATAAGAAAGCTGTGGATGTCTTTGAGCATCCATAAACTTGAGGATAACCACCTCCTTATTTTGAAATCAGATATTTCTTTCTGAAAATTATATAATTTCCTGGAGTGACAYAGTCAGTTGGCTTCCTGGCTTTATTTATTTACATTATTTACATCTCATTCTTCTTGCTACTTGGATCCAGGCTGTATTGCTAACCTTAAATTAGCTACCTATAGAAGTGTTTACTACAACAACAACAACAAAAATATGCTTATGTGTTCTTCTTTATGTTGTAGCAGAGGGTAACTTCAAGCAGTAGTTTTACTAAAAATTCTTTTCTTACAATTCTAAGTAGCTTATTTGGTCTTCTGATTTAAACAGAGTAGCAGAGAGTATGTTTCTGTGATGATGATGAAAAGGCTAATGAGATACCAGGGAAATCTTCTGATGGTGTTATAAATAGTTGAAAATATGCAAGTATTAATATCCAAAGTCAGATCTTATATAGGCAGGTTGCCACTTCTAGGATTTTTGCATGGGTTTCTAGTTGTGATGCAAGAATTGGTATTGTGGGTTTTCTTAAGGAAGTGTGCTACCATGTTGAATTTCAGTTCCTAAAGTCAGTCTCTAGAGCTTCAAATATCAATGTCTACATTTCAAGAAGGTATGTAAACACGAGTTTGTCTTTTCTCTTCAAGTGCTCTCTTTGTCATAGAGTAAAAGAATTTGCTGTCTGTTCCACTGTTTCATCTGCCAGTCTCTGACCTTTGTAAACTACCTGGAGTACGGATTGTCTCTTTCAACATGAATGCAACAACATGTAGAATAAGAGGGCAAAAAGTAATTGTGCTTGCCTTCCTACCATGTGTTCATGCTTCACCTATTTTCTCTGGCCAGACAGTTCAACTGAGTTTGTATAACCTATGACAAGGAGACACAGGGAACCTTTGCAATGTGAGCGGAAGTTTTGTCAGACACAGCTACAGTCAGTTGCTACTTCATGGTGGYTATACATCCTTCTGAAACAAGGCAATGAGAGTCAAGATTAGTAACTTTAAGCGTAGGTGAAAGCAGTCCATGAGAGATACCTACAACAAGAACTCTGGGATATATGAGCTACTTATGTATTTTTGGAGTTTGTCAAAAATCCATTAACCATCTCCAGGTATTTTTTTGCGTAAGCATTTATTCTTCCTAGGTCTAAACAGTAACGAAATGTGCTCATGGGTGTTTTTTAAGTGTCCTGCTTCTGGCCTGGGTAAAATATTTTGAAAGTTGAAAAATTAACAGTCCCTATAAACATTATATTGGTTTTTTATCATCTATTCTTCAAAATAATTGTAGAATGAAGGCATAGCTTGTCCTAACGCCTATTTCTTTGGAGGTGACCAGGATTTGGAATAATATTATGGGTGGACAGTGGAAGAAGGAACTTGTAATTCATCCAAGAGCTACACTGAAAGATGTAGCATTCCAGGAACAGTTTTCCCTCTGAAATAACTTTACCTGCCCTTATTAACAATTTTGAGAAAATATAATAAAAACTGAGATGTCAGAAATAGTGCTAAGATAGAGTTAAAGCTGTCCCAAGGAAAAAAAAAAAAAAATCATATCTAACCCTAGTTTGAAGGCAAAGTGAGGTGATGAAGATTTGTGAGTAGAAGTCACCAGTAAGCAAAGGATATTTTCAAAGGTATTCCTGAGGAAAACCACAGAAACAGCTTTTCCTAAAAGATTTATATCCAGTCACCTCAGCTGAAGGTTTAAGATCTGGGGCATGGGTGAAAAACAGAACAGTACTCCAAAGACTTCCTACTGGTAAGTAAAACTCCAAACGGGAAAAACAGTTATTTGCTGATTCTATAAAATGCTTCTCCTTAACTTTCATGGAGGACTATACCTTTGCCTGTGGGTTAAACATTTCTTTCTGATTTGTTTCACCATTACCTGTAGGATTTGGAGACAGGAACTTGCTGACTTTTGCTACCTCTCAGTTCAGGTCTTGGATAGGACAATGAACAAGAGCAACTTCTGAGACTCTGTTGGAAAAGTGTTCAAAAAATACATACGTGGGTAAAGCTTTTTCTTGGCTTATCAAAACTTCCCCACTGTGAAGTAGCCCTTGAAAACCTAGTTCACCAAAATGTCTGAAATGTGAACTCTTTGGAATCCCAGCTCCTTGGTCTGATCTTTAAAGAGAGCTGTAGATTATTTAACCAGAAAACAGGTATTTTGAGAGGAAGCTTGATTTTAAAAATAGCATCTGTGACATGAAGGGCGTGTGTTCAAAACAAAAAGAGGGGCAAACAGCTGCTCCCTTCACCAGGCATTCTCACACAGGAAGAAAGCTATCGGCAACATTGCTGGATGTCCTTTCAGCCACTGAGTTTGTTCTACATGGAGAGGAGCAGGAAAAGCTTGACCAATGCTTGATACAAACCTGACTAATTAATTCCAGGAATATTGTCTCTGTACAAAAAGACAGCATAATCTAATTCTTTTTCTGGCAGTTATTAATGAGCACGTACATATACATGGATAAAGTATTGGTGAGATATGCTAATCTCAACAGAGATAAGAAAGAATTTGCAGGCTGGATTCATTTATAAGTCTATCAGCAGTACACATTTGTCACTGATACATATCTAATAAACTATGTATGGAAGACATCTCGATAACTCACTTCCAATAAAGTTTTTGCAGTGTTGGCATAATGCTTTAACTCATTCCCATTGTACCTTTCATAATTTACAGCTGAGTGGATCTAAGCTGGGAAGCTCGCAGTATTCAGGTGAAGTAATAAATAGAAGCTGGCTTTTTCTTTGGTATAAATACAACAGTGCAGACTTTGTAGCTATATTCTGCATAGACAGCAAGTTCACAAATCAATGTGTGCCAAGTATATCCAATTTTTATTATTCATTGTATCCTGCTGTACAGTGCAAATAAAGTACTTCTTAGCAAGCATGCTTCTCATAGCAGACAAAACACAAACATGGTTAAAGATCTGATCAAAGTCTGAGCTAGTCATGTCAGGCATGTACTATCAAACGTCAGTTCTTCAGACCGCAGGGTCCAGAAGACACATTTCTTACCCCTTCAGAAATACTTCCCTGACTTCTACACTGAACTGTAGCATTTGTTACACAATGGGTTATATTATCCACTTACAGTGTGGGTACCTTTTTTGTTAAAATCCCATCATGGGATCCAGTTGCTGACAGTTGATTCTGTCTGATTAAGTGTGTACTTCTCCTGCATAGCTTGTCTGAAGGCATATGGTTCATGAGTCACTTATGGATTTAATTTATTTTTGTCAAGCTTTATTTTATAATGGTGAATTCTTGATCAGGAAAGCCAGGTCACGTTTAGAAGACATAAGGAAATCTGATTTTTCTCACCTTAAAGAGTTTTCCTATTTTGTTTGTGCAATCTATATTTTGTGGTTCACTGAAGGCCTGTCTTCTTCAGAATTGGCTACCCATGGCCAAAATTGATGCATCAGTTTTCCTGAACACATGGTTGGGAATAAAGATTGTTCCAAATGTAAAAGAATCGATCACTCCTGATTTAATCCAAAAAATGTCCAGGTTAACTCTGAATGAATCTAGACAGGCTCCCATAGACTTTATAGGTAGGCTGCTATGCCTTGGAGACATGTGCTTAGGACAACTTCCAAACTTCAGTGGAAGACAATAGGAAGATTCATCCTGGTACYATGGAACTTTGATCAGGTTCCTGGTCTTCAGATTTGACAAATATGAATTTGTTCTTGCAAAGACTCCTCAAAATAATTCTTGGAGGACCACTATTTACTTTGAAAAGGTACATGTAGTCTTTATTAGAAAATGCCTTTGGCAAAAAAAAAGCATTTTCACAGCACACAAGTATGTTTTTAGTCTTACCGACTAACAGAAAGGCAAGTATTTCACTTTCTCATGATACTTAGCATGTGGGAGGGAGAAAAGAGGGGAGAGTGAGTGTTTGGATGATCTTATACTCATTCTACTTCTCAAAGGGTTTTAGTGTATCACTTCCATCTCTGATCAAGGGGGATTATCAGGATTTCTTTTCAGTGGATGAGCAGTTCTAAACCAATACTCACCAGCATGTGAACACAGAAGAAAATTCACCTTCAAAGCCCTAAAGAAGATGCAAGAGAGGGTGCATTTACATTTTAATTTTTATTCTAAATCCAGCGCCGGGTACCTGAAGGAGTGAGGGCTATTTAAAAATTCACATGAAGTTTTGGATCTGGAATCCTAGCATATTTCCTGTTGAGGGAGGGCATACATCACAAAATGCCATCATCACTTGCCACATTTATTAAGCAGATCATTCTCTTGAAATATGGCAATAGATGATTTCTTCCTCTCAGGATGTTCAGGACTTAGACCATGTTGAATGATAATGGTTTGTGCAGAACCTTGCACTGCTACTCTTCTTACAGCATTGATTTGTGGATAAAGACAGGGCCTTTTTCCTCCCCCCCCCCCCCCCCCCCCCATAAAAGCTGACAATCAACACTTCCAGAGCACTTAAATTAATACAGAAAGAAAAAAAAGTTCATATGAGTTTGCAGCACAGTTATACATCAAAGTTCTACCAATGCATTATGCATCTCTCTTCTCTTTTGAATCTTCCTTACATGCCTTCCCCCATACTACTAAACAGAAATAGCTCCTTTCGTCATGCTATTGGCATAAATAGCAGCAGGACCAATTTTGTGAAACTTATATTAATTTCTATATAAAGGCCATTTTACTTTGTGGAAAAGGAGAAGATCATTGCAAGCAGACGGCTCTGAATCCTGGATTCTCTACTGCAAGCTATTAATTTGTAGATCATATTCAAAATAAGCGTGAATCTACGATATCAGTAGCACCGTATGGGTAGCATGTTATTCACCTTTCTCAGCAGCCAATTCATTTTTTTAAACAACTGATTTGATATTAAATTTGTGCTGAGATCTCAAAGCCTTTCCAACAATTAAGTTACAGCCAGACTTAATTATTAAATGTTAGCCTGACTGTAATGATTTGGATCTTTAAAAAAAAAAAAAAGAAATTATTAGCTCAATCAGATGGCGGTTCTGCAAAGAAAGCTTTTAAACTAGAGCCTTTAAATCCTGGATAGGTATCTAGAGCATGCAGTGACACAGCGAGCACTTTGAACTCTGCTCCGAGTGCTGTTATTACTACTACTTGAAAGAGCCATCAATTGATCCGTTACTGTACCCTGTCCATACCTCCATTCCCAGAGTAGGAATAATTGGGTATATATGCAGAGATATTTGTCTACCTGAGTCTAAAAAACTTTCAGACGGAGACTCCACAGTCCCTCTGGGTGGTCTGTCCCTGAGCTGCAGCAGTCTTCTAGCCAAGAAGTTTTTTGTAATATTTAAGCTGAATATCTCTGGCTGCATCAGCTGATAGTAAAAATTCCTGTAACTTGTCATTTTCTGATTCATAAGCAGCAAAACCTGAAGTGTGTTACCGTGTTTTAAGCCAGGTGCAGAGTATGTTTAAAGAAATTTAAGAAGTTATATGGTTGTTGRTTGTGGTGTAAGAACAACATTTAGAAGAAACATCCAACACTAAAACCCTGAATTTGGATTCCTCAGATATGCTGTGGATTTCCTCGCTAGCCTTGGGCAAGGCCCTTCACCTTTAAAGTGACTGATTTCCTATCAAAAAGGCACAAAGCCTTTACTGTAGCAGCCTCTATGTTTGGTGAGGAAAGATCACAAAATATCCAGACAGATAGTAGTACATCCTTCTTTAAATCTCAGCACATCAGTTTCAGTAGCTCACCATTGCCAAGGACTCAGCAGCTGTCCTTGAATCTTTTTTCCCCTTTCCCTTCCTACACTTTTTTTTCTCCTCCCGATATATGTATTTACATTGTAAAGTAACAAGGGTATTGAAGTAATAGTCAGTTCAAGATGAAATCCCTGACTGCTAGATCAGCAATTACCTTGTTTTCAGAAGTTCCACGTTAGTCTGAAATGTTATTTGAGGTTCAGTGTCTTTCAGATTAAATTGACATTTAAAAAAAGGAGAAATATTCATTCTCTCCTAACCTTTGGAAATAACATTGGGTTCAGACAGTACTATCTGCCTCCCTGCTACTTGTTTCTTATCATTTTCTACAGTGCCCAGGCTATTATTTTCTTTAACCTCTGATATGTGTTGATGGTCTAGGTGCCAAACACCAGAAGCACTTTGGTAAAAGAGCAGTACTGAGCCACAATACATTTGATCTTGTTTCTTGGCATTTCTGTCATCATTATTTGACTGCATGAAAATGGTAAAAAAAAAAAAAAAAAAAAACAACTCTCAGCCCCTGTGAACATGAAGCCCTTCAAACAGAAATAGCCTGTACAGTACTGGCAGAGAGCCTGCAAAGGACATTCATCCCAGGATCCTGCATAAATGTCAACCAGTTAATTGCATGTTCCCTGCCTGGCTTCCCTGCGGTTTGGGGTTTTTTTCCCCTCAGGTTGTGGGGGGTGAAGTTTTACCCCTCTTTCAACTGTTTTTTTACTCTGGTTTTGATTCATTCTATTTCTTATCAGAAAAGCCTTTTACCAGTTCATACAGGCTATTCACTATTCAGATTTTGGGCTGCTCCAGAACTCTTGTTCTTCAGTGAGGAGCAGCTTGACCCTCAGTCCAGGCAAGATGAATGTTTGAGGGGAAATGCTTCACTTTGCACTGAGGATATACAACCCACTCTGCGCTGAAGAGGGGAAAAAGCCTTCAAAACATGGCAGATCCCAAATTAGGTTCCTGATGTTATTACAACCTTTTCTTACAGCACTGGAACCACAGCAAGTTACCAAGTGCCATCTGCAGTCTCTTCTTCCCATTTTTGATGTCTAAGACTGAGTGATCAACCTTCGGTGATTTTTTTTTATGAACCATTACAACCACTGCTGTCCTGGGGGACAAGACAGTTCAGAAGTCCAAGGATGAAGCTCACTAGGGATGTGGGTAAACCTTTCATGCAATTCAAAGGCCTCTTATTGCCAGCCCTCTACTAATTCAATTTTTTTTTTTTGCCCAAAGTATCCTAGCTCAGTTCAAGTATTGACCCTGTAAATGGAGAGGGGCTAAAGTACCTTTAAAATCCATTAGGACTCTACAATCTTCTTATGATCTAATTGTCTTCAAAACAACATCAGTGACAGGGTTCATTTTAAAACCATAGATATGGATTATAAGTACCTTGGAACAGGGAGTCCAAAAGCAGTAAGAACTGCAATGGGTCAGATGCCCTGTTTTCTGACAGGGTACAATGTTGGAAACGTTATTGCCTAAATGCCTGAACTCTTGATACTTTTTCCATCAAGCCACTACTGTAAATTGTGAAGTTTGATGTGCTCTAGCAAATTCTTCAGGAAGGATCTAATTTCTCTAATAATTGCATTTTGACCAGGTATTAACGTGCCATTCGGTGTTGAACAGTGTTCCTTTACTTGATGATAGAACTGCTACTGCCCTGTAGAACCGTGGAAATGTTAAACCTGAATGTGAGAAGCAAGGGATAAAAAGAGCATGCCTGAGACACAGCAAAAATCTACCACATTCCTGTGGAATGAGGCAGTAGGCAAAATATTCTCTGCACAGGGATGGTAGTAGCCTAACAAACTTTCGTTACTTATGTTTCCATAATCTTGTCACCTGGAAAGCATTTTGCAAATGCAGATACTCCCCACTTAGTACATTCTCTTTGGCTCAGCTCATTGAAATCAGAAAATAAGTCCAGGTCACCATGTGGCTGAGGATGAAAGACTCAGGTTTTTCTTCACCTTGGCATACAATTTGTTGTCTTGTTGCTGTGCAGCAAGTGACAACTCAATATAGAAWTGTTAGTTGTTTTGTTTTTTGTTTTTTACCCTAATTAGGTTGCTTAATTTTTCACTTACCTTGGAATAAAACATACAAATACGAAGGAGAATTCCCCAGATAGATAGGTAAGTATATTAGAATGGTTGCCTTGCAGTTGTAGCTGACTGCTGGAAATGTTGAACCTGAGCTAGCGGTCCCCGTGGGCAGTGACAAATATAGGAGATGGGTCAGTATAAAAAGGGTGTGGTTTCCACTATTTGCTGTGACTGACTGAAAATATTTGACAGCTGGGAGCCAAACCAGGTTTGTTCTTAGTAGTTTACAAGTTTACAATGATGAAATAAATAACACTTTCTAGCTGTAGCTTTTCCCATATGTATTCATTGGAATAACACAGCTTTGTAATAGTAAAAACAACAACATCAACAAAACCAGCACTGTGATTGGAGTTAAGTATATTTTATAACTTCTTTGGTCTTTAAGATCTTGACTTTCCCCAGGAAACTTTACGAGGCTAAATATTTACTTTCACAGACTCTTTTCTAATGAGCTATTTTCATTCTTTATGCCATTTTCTATGGAAATGATGAAATTCATTAATCAATGTTTGAATAATTTTTTTCAACATGCTTGCATTACTAATAGAGACGTAGATATATTTCGTTAATGTCYTATTATTTTTTAAAATGATTGATCTATAGCAAAGATTAGTTTAATTCATCAAGAAGTTCTTCTTAAGAAAGTCTGGGGAGTTTCAGGGAAAAACAGATTCAAATTGAGACACCCCAGTATGGAATATAATGGGACCAAAAGACTAACAGGGTATGAGCAAGAGAAAAAATGGTCAAGGGAAGAAAAGAATCTTACACCATCTAATGTCAATTACTGCACTTCACACTGACTTTTACACAACTATTTTTATCTTCAGCTTGCCTTGCATGGATACTCGTGGAATGACACATGGCCTGGATCAGAGAGAGTTTTAAGGGTCACTATCCATCACAATATGTTCATTTCTGTCTTCAAAATGGCCGACAAGGTGAAGTATATTAAGGCATCACTAATGCTGTCTACTAACTTGTAGGCGGACCCACTAGTTAACTTTGGACATTAGCACTGGAGCGTGAAGACCCCACTCCAATTTTTGCTGTGTAACATGTAGGCAAATCACATGGCCTCACAGCAGTTTCATATATTCCTGGTGTTGTCTGCACCAGGATCCCAGGCCTTGTCAATACTCTTTACACACATATTTTTTTTTAAATGCAGCCCAGCCCTTGGAGGAGAAGGTTCTCCACACACTCAATACATTTATCTCAGTTCAAGCTCTTGTTCATGGCCTATGGCATTGCTGGGGCAGAGAGCTGAGGCTTCCTGCTCCAGCCTCCACATCACCACAACCCTCTGCAAGGCCCTCACTCCTGTGCCCTAATAACGTGCAACCATAGCAAGGTAGGCAGGTATGCACCTTCTCCCTCCTATGCTGAGCTTATGGAAAAGCACGCTTTTCTTGCCACCAGTGATCCAGTGCTCCGGGGATAGTATTAAATTGCTGGCAATCAAACCCTAGCTACCAACACCGAACTGCAGTAGACCCTGCTCTCACATCTCAGCTGCCAGGTGGGCTTGTTGACTGCCCCAGCGTGAGTCTCCTATAAGAGTATGACAGAGTACCCAACTCCGCAGAGATACCTCCAGCTCCTGATCATACCTTGTCCATGCCATCACTGCCACAATGTGATTTATACTCCCTGCTGAAAGCAAGGAGGGAGCAATAGAAAACATCAGCCTGGTTTTGACAATGCAGCCTTCTGTGTCCATTTCTCTTTTAAAATAAGGCCCTTGGATATCAGTGGAGTGAGTCCTTTGAGACTGTCAAGGCTTTTTCATGAAGCTTATTGGGGTCTGAGAAGCCCGTCAGAGTAGAAGAACCCACCACCTGTGCAAAGCAGCAACTAGTGAACACTGACTCCCTGTCAGAGTGAGAAAGGGGCCCTGCTTACCATGAATGGTGGGGGAGGAGACAGTGTGAGATACGGTGTTGGTGGTAGGAGGCCAAGGAACAGTTCAAATTTTTAGTCTTAAAAAATATTGTCTGGGAACAGGTTGCCCAGAGAAGTTGCAGATGCCTCATCATTGGAAGCATTCAAGGTCAGGTTGGATGGGGCTTTGAGCAACCTGATCTACTGAAAGATGTCCCTGCCCATGGCAGGGGGGTTGGACTAGATGATCTTTAAAGGTCCCTTCCAACCCAAACCATTCTATGTTTCTATATTTCAGTGTCTTGGCTGGTTATTCAGCTTAGTTTAGTTAAAATAGTTCCATTAAGCAGCATTTTTTTTTTTAAACTATGTTTTGTTATATCAGTACTAATAATCTAAGCAGCCTGAGATCCTGCCTGAGTCACATTATTTATTGTATCATTTGACTTCCAGGAGAACTCAGACACCTCTGTGGTGCTGTGAAAGAGATTCTTGCTTGCACCATGGAAGTTGGATGTCCCAGAAAATTGCGGTCAAATGTGTTCGACTTGGGTGCCCCACGAAATGTTCCCATGTACTGTACTGGCACGGATTTTTGTTGGTTTTCCCTGAAAGATGTATGCCATTAAGAATGCAAGTATTTGCTCAATAACCTACTTGTTTTGATGATTCTGAACTACTTTTGAGAGCTGCAAGAGCAGCCATTAGTTTCCTTGGGTTTTGTCCCATTGTAATGGGTGAACTTTTCCATAAACATTTCTTTATAATAGCTCTTTTTTTATTCAGTTTCTCCTATTTGAAGAGTGAATCAAAACTAAGATTCACTGTACTGAGGGGTTTTTTTGTTTTTTTTTTTTTATATGTCTTTGTTTAACACACAAGCAATATTGGAGAGGGAATTTTTCTCAGAAAGTGCAGGCTCAGCCCAGAGCACAAAAGGTCTGTGACCTTGGACATGAGGCCTGGAAGAGGCTTTGTTGTGATATAGGTAACTACTGTTTCTACTGCAAAGAGAAGCCAAGAAAAGAACAGAGAAACAGACAGCTGATGTTGAACAGGATAGCTGGTAACAAATTGCATCATTCTATTTCCCTAAGGTACCTTGTTTGACTTAAATGGAGCATCCTTTTCTTTGAAACTGAAGTACATTTCAGTAGAAGTTTGAAAATCAAACTTTCTAAACGCTGTCAATAACTTTGTTAATCTATTAATTGGGCCCTGAATATAATCGCAAGAGAAAAAGTAATTTGTGATTATTTTAATAGRCTGCTATTCGACTCCAGCTCCAAACAGAACAGACATTTACACAGAAATGAATGGTATAAGATATTCTCAGTCTCGTATTGTTCCCATAGTCATAATAACATCCCATTTCAGAGTGCGTTAGGATGTGTCTAGCATTACTTATGAGCTAATAATTTCTTAGCAATAATTCAAACCATGTCCTTCATTATCTGGAGGTGTTCTGACAACAATAAACTACTCATTTTTAAAAGCAAACCAAGTCAGGAGTGCTATCAACATTTTAAGGAACGTATCCACCTACTGCCGCTGAGTGAAGCAGTCATGTGGAAGGAAACAAGCCAAGTGAATTAAGATGTCCCTGCCTTTGGAATTTGCTAGGAGGGTGGTGAGATACAGTAATTACTGTGGCAATATTATATTGTGCAAGAGATAGGAAAACGAGGGAAGTGTTAGAGGTGGTGTTTATTTTTTGATCCTGTCATAAAAGTAATTGACTTTAATTATCATAATAAATGTTCTAGCTGCTTCAGATAATTACATGCAGTGCCTTCCATATAGTCTAAATTTATGAGGGTGTTTGGGTCAGCACATCAGTACAGCTTACAGCTATACATGAAAAGTGGATTCTGCTGAGAGTGCTCTCTTAGAGGTGTTGTTTTCTGAAAATATTCTCCCTTTTTAAGTAAAACATACCTTGAACTTATCGCTATTGCACCACAGGAAACAAAGATGTTTCCTCTCTATATATATCCTATATAGGACTATGTGCTCTGCAGATCTAACTTAACTAGGCTCAGAGTAGTCAATGGATGAGAACTTAGTGTATTTCTTTGTTGCTCAAAAGGCCGCTGTGAATTGCACCAAAGTTTTTCTTTGGCCTGCTTTATGTGCAGGTAGCCAGATGAAAAGGATCCAAACAGGAGAGGCATGATCAGGACATGCCATTCCTGAGACTTGAAAGCCAGGATTTCATAAATGTTGCTTTAACATCCATTTTACTAGCTGGCATGTATGAAAGCTGAAGAGTTTTCACAGTTCTTTTAGAGCTACGTACAGTCTCTTCACACAGGTGATATTATTAAAACTATGCCAAAAGAGCTCTGCACACACAGCTGAACAGACTTCAGTTTCCCCTACTACATTCTCTCTTGTACAGTACAAAGAGAGACACCGCTATGGACCCCACCTGGAAAACTGCCATCTGCACCCAGCCCCGTGGCAGGGGAGGTGGCAGAACTGCCCTGCTCTGCGCTCTCCCCCTGCCCTCCCAGCACCTCGGGGGCCCCTGCACAGCTCAGTAACCATGGTCTTACAAGCCCTTCCTAGCCCTGATCCCCTTCAGAGCTGGCCTGGTGATAGCCTGGTTCGATGTAATCACAGTTGATTCCTAAGCTGTTTTACAGGCTGAGCCCAGCAGCGTATCCTTCTGCGCACCACTGGTGTCTTGATTCCTGGGAATTAAGTCAGCTCTGACCAGCTTGCCAAATGTCTCCTCTCCCCACCTACTCTGCTCTACTGCCTTGCCACTCACTGATGTCTCCCCTTACCAGATGATACTGAAAATCAAATGCACACCTGAATCCCCAGATAATATGTGTGTGCCCTATGCAGATTCACTAACCCAACACTTCTCCATCATAAAATATTTGCAGGCAGAAAGGTGGTCAAGTATTACAAGCTTCCTTTTTTCTTTTTTTTTTTGTTTTGTTTTTTGCTTTTCTTGTACTAATCTCTCCTCTGCAACTGTACTTTTCTTAGCATGATGTTACCTTGCTTTTTGGGTTCCGCTTCAAGATGGGGATAAAACTATTATTTCCATGCAAAGGGGATGCAAACTTGTGCAGAGATGTTTTCTTCTGCTGTGGGGGCACAGAGCTCAGATTTTTTGTTTGGGAAGGTTTGAGCTGGAAGAACTTTGGAAGCAGTCTAACACTAACTCCTGTAATTATTTGGTTTTGCATTTACCTTCATACAGTCCAATACTTTTTCTTCCATTGTACAATCAACCTAGCAGTTAGATGGTAGCTTCTCTGGTATTCCCCACATCTCCCCAGGAGAGATTGCCCTGGACAGTTTGATTTCCTGCTGAATTCTTTCTCTGTCTCATACTCGTGTGCAGCTGTCTGCTAGTTACACCCTCCAAGGGATCAGCTTTAGTCCACCCAGATAAATCATTCCTTAAGTAGGCATGTTCTTCTTTTTTTTTTCTTTTCCTAGAGGTGTGAATTTTAATCACTTAATTTTGTTCTGTTATGACAAAAAGCCCTGTTACCTGCAAAGCTTGTAGTATGACAAATATTTAAAAAGGTAGCTGAAGACATAGCAGAAGGCCTGCCATAGGAAATGCCTTCCACAACCCAATGTCTCATATCTTTTTTTCATTTCAGTGACACTTCCTATCATGGGTTTCATAAAATCATTAAAGCTAGAGTAATATTACAGTGGGGTGTAAATACCTTGGCTTTTTAACAAAAATATTCTTCGTTTATGTACAATAAACTCCAGTAACCACATTCTTTTCTCCATCCAGTCCTCAACACGTTAGTCAAAGAGGACATTTGCAGGTGGAGATTTGATTTAAGTACTCTGCACCACAAAGGACATAGAAATTGGATGCTCTCTATTCACTATACTGTCTTGTGACACAAGTAAGGTGTCACATATTGCAATAATAGCAATTGATCTACTCAAAAAAACCCAAACTAGCTAAGAACAAGTAGAAGATTTATATATTACTTAAAACAGTATAGAGGTCTCTGTAGCTCTCAGGATGTTAGATTACCATCTAATCAGAAATGTATGGCTAGATTTATTGAAGTACTGAACAATTTCATGAAATCATTGTGCTTTTTCAGTACCTTAGATCAAATAACCTGATATCAGCCTTCAGGATGTTACATCAGCATTAGCAGTCAGGAAAGGGTCTTTCCTATGACTGGAGACAAAAAACCCTTTTTGCTGTTTGCTACCCTGGCACATCCTACATAACAGGGTAGGATGTTCTGATTGAGCTGTGTCAAATGGTTCAAACTCAGCAATTTAATATCAACTTACTCGAAAAAATTTTAAAAATAGTATAAACTATTGAAAGTAAAATCAAGTATGTGTTTATGATTTACATCTTCTCCACAGATCCATGCAATAGCACACGATTTAAAGTAACATATTTAGTTAATCTCTGAATCTAGGTTGTAGAAAATGTGCTTTTCTGAAATACCATCCATCATCTTTTGTTTCTTTTCAGAATTGTATATTTAATAAAGAGCCATTTCAAGACAACCAAAACTATTCATTAATTTGTGCAGAATTTAGAACAGTTTCAGCCCATGTCAATATATTTCTCATTTATATTTTCATTGTTTTTTTTTATAAAAATATAAATTACTTCGAAATTTATCTTTGTTTAGAAATCACCCTACATTTTTGAAAGCATCATCCTTCCCTATTAAAATGAGAATGTGGTCACTGGAGTTTATTATACAAAAATAAAGAACATATTTGTTAAAAAAAMCCAAGGTTTTTATTTTAGTTTTAAATTGGCACAAAATTGATTCAGCTAGGTAGAGCAAGAGAGCAAACAGAATACTAATTGTTCAGAAAACTCTATACTAAATTTTAAGTCTTTGTATTTGTGAGCAGTTCACGTGACATTATCATCATTGTGGTAGGAGATGGAGAAACATTTTCTAAACCCAAACGTGGAGTCTTCCTATACATACTCCAGCGCTCTAGCTTAAATGCCAAGTTTTCCCACCCAGGTGGGACTTGAATTTTGGAGATACTCAAGTTTCAAAATAAAGCTGTTGGATGATTTTGTTTTGGGAAAGATAGACATCATTGAAAACAGATCTGGGAAAACGGGCTCCAAGGAAAAAGAGCTAGGGAGCTTCTGCTCAACATCCAGTCTGAAACATGTTGAGAGAAGAATAGCATATCCTATCACTTATCCCTTCATCCACATACTCTCTGGTGGCCTTCCATTTTAACTGACTTGCACTGCTTCCCAAAGCAGACTATAAAGGTATAAACACAAGTCACTTTTTGCTAAAATTGTGCTGTGGTCTGTAACATGACAAAATCAGAGCTGATGGGAAGCGATAGGTTTTTTTCTGAAAGGTGAGAGGAAAAGGAACAAATCAGCTGGATGCTAAAGCTTCATGTATCATCTGCATTCATCAGGCAGCTGCAGAAAGGAACTAAGGTGGAAATACACTTTTCAAGGTGTGGGGGAGATTCTTCCCCCCTTGTATAGGCTCCATTGGGGAGATATTGTCCTGTGTAAGTATTTGTAGTAAACTTGGGTGATCCCTTTGGAGAATGAATGTATGTCAGCTATAGTATATATCTCTGACATAGGAGGAACAAGCTTGCTCATATGTCAAATCAGATTCCCATTCCTCCTTCAGTACCAGGTGGGAATAGCAGCACTTAACCCCTCCATGCTCACAGGTATTTCCCTCATTTCTTACCTTACAAAAGACCTGAGATATATGCCCCTTCTGAAAAATCCACCTCCATTATTAACAATTCTCAGTTTGTGATTTGAGTAAAAGCACCATTCCTCAAGAGGCTCAGGCTTCATATTCATTCCATGGTCTGAATTACATTAGTACCTGAAAATGTACAAAAGTGGGAAAAACCTAACAAGAGAGCCAGAAAGTGACAAAAAACTAAGAGAAGAGAGGGATTTCACAGCCTTTTTAAAGTTTAACAGCAGTTTGTCTCTGGCTCTACTCTCCTCCATGAGATTTTTGCATAACAAGCTTTAGGAGCAGTCTCATTATCTCATGTGGCAGTCAGTACAAGCCATCTCCACTGACACCTACCTGACCATTTGAATGGATCTGAATTAGTTAAGGTTTATCTCTGAGCAAGATGATACCTTTGTAATGATGCGATGTGATCAGTGGCCTTAGCAAATGTAAGAAAACCAGGAATTTTCTTGGCGCCTCACTGACTATATTTTTAGGATTACAGTCTCTCTTCCATTAAGATTGATAGGGTGATTAGCATAATTAAGTCAGTTGGCCCTGGAGCTTTCCTTTGCAAAGCAGCAATTACTGATGTTTTTTTCATCCTTTCCTATGTCTTCTCAGAGACATCTATTTTGCGTCAAAGAAAAAGGCGACTTTTTACCCCAGAGCAATTCGGCTTTAGATCAAGCTTTTCACAGCTTTGTCTCAGGACTCTGTATAGCATCACAGTAACCAGAGATGGAAAAGAACAAATACCTAACCTGGTCCCAAGGCACAGATACAGACAACGCAAAATAGTTTTAGACAACAGACTTGCTTATAGTTCTTACCCAGGTTGGTTTTAATTGACCTTTTATTTAAAGAATCATCCCACAGTCCTCTGACATGCTGAAAACCAAGCTTGCACCTTCTTTCACCTTTTTATCCTTATATTTTTGTCTTTTTTTAACAAAGATAAAAGAAGAAATATGTTGGTTTCAATATGGCATGCTGATTCTTACTGAAATAAGAACGACAATACAGTTTCCCCCTGAAATGAAGATTTTTTTTCTGAGGTGCTCTCTTCAACAGATACTCATAGTGCTGCATCCAAGCAAGATCCTTGCTTTGGTCCCCACTTGAAAATCTTGGTGCAGATTCACCTTGGAGAAATGGTATCTTRGATGTTACAGAAAGATCACAACCTTCTTAAGATCTTACAAGTGGTCTATAGGGGAGCAGGAAATTGGACCTATGTTTCCAATTACCTGAAAGGGCATGTTTGACTGTTGGACCACACTTTGCCCCTGAGATGATAACTATTGGAAAAGTAAATTGTGTCAAGGTGCAGAGAAGACAGCAAAGTTTTTATCCTTTACAGTACAGGACAGACAAAGGAATTTCTGCAACCTTCCTCTTACCTTGCTGTGTATTCCTGATAGGATAAAACAGTAACATCATTGAAGCTATTGGAGAAGTGAGGAGCAACATGTAGTTTACCAGGTGTTATGTAATGCCAAATCCCTTTAAGTCTATCCCATTTATAATACATATTGTTATGAGCATGTCAGAGATTCAATTAGTATTTTTTACTAATGTTTCCATGTCATGATTGCTTAATCTTATTACTGAAGTACAATCACTTATTAAAACCTTGCTCGGTCTTTTGTCAGCTCTTTATGAACAATTTATAAATGGAACCTGTCTGTAAACTGACCTGCTCTCACGTCCGATAATGCTGCTCATCTGATTTCTAGATGGATACCTCTGCTTCACAGACTGACAGCCTATGGTTTGCTCACTAAAAATAGCCCCACTCCCATATTTTCTTTCTGCAGGGCTAGCCCTGTATAACCATGTTTCAGCAGCAGGGAGCTCTCAGGAACAGAGCAGGGAAGAGAAGCCACGGCTGTTCTGCAGGGCAAACACGAGGCACAGCTGGGCTCTTTGAGCTTTTCTTATCAAAGGGTGCTTTGGGATTAATGAAGACCAAGTTCACTGTTTATGTGGGCACAACTTGAAACTAATTCTGTCTATCTTTCTGTCTTCATTTCCATGCAACAGAAATAAGATCACATTTTTGTGAGGCTTGGTGTATCCTTTCTGTCTCCTCAAATTTGTCTTGCCATTTGAGCCAAAAGGATCTGGGCACTGATGTCCTCTTTCTATTAAAAATCTCAGAGACTGCTTGTGTCTAACTTTCCCCTCCTATGCATTTGTTTTCAGCACAGATCTGAACAGATCCAAACTCTGAGTTACCTGAGCAGAGCTCATAGATGAACCTATTTTCCCCTCAGCCTGGGCAAGCCCAGGGGACCATCAACAGCTATGATGATGCCCATTGACAAAGGTTTTGAAGATCATGAGGAAATATTGCTCTTCCTTTAGGATGTGGAAATTGTACCTGGCTTCCAACATGCTGTGAAGAAGAGACAGATCCTGTGCATCCCAATGTAACCATTACATAAGGCTATTTCCTGAGGATCTAAGCTCATACCACCCTTATATTGGTGCTGAATGTAAGGTGAAAATGTTAACATGTCATACAAGGGTAAAAGAGTTATAGAAACGGAAATGGTGTAAGGAGAGAAAAGTTTAAACTTGTCTATTAAGGGTGCTGCCAAAATAATATAGGATGAATAAAAAGTAGAGACGGATTAAAACCAGAAAGTAAGGAAGGTTGAGGACATAAGGCTGGGATGTCACAGAAGCAGAGTGAAAATTCTGTAGGGAGCTGGCAGTTTAGGGACATATGCACTCATGTACTCAGTCTTTCATAAAGCATGTGTCCTGAAGGTATTGTGGGAAATCTCAACTAATATTTTTGAAGGTGCATGTGTGTTAGGTACTTGTGGTGTGTCTGTCACATAGTTTGGGGCATACCCTAGTAAGTATGGAACACATTTGGATCAGGGTTTCTATTTAATTTTTTTCTCAGGGAAATTAGTTTGCATGCATGAAGCCAGTGTAGAGATGTGAACCAACACAAAGTGGAGACCTGCAGGTTTGTATTACATGTATATATGTCTATATATACAGTGTATATATACATACAAATACAAATACAAATATAAATGCAAATATGAATGTAAATGCAAATATAAATGTAAATGTATATATAAATATATGTATAAGTATGTATATATTTTTTCTAGCCAAATTGCTAATAAAAACATAGCTTCTGTGTTAAAGGTCTACAATCATCTCCTTAATTATTTTGGATGTCAAGTACATTTAATTAAACTCATGCTTAGAGCCAGAAATGCACATGGAGAGGGGAGGGAGTGGGAGAAGCTGCAAAATTACTTGGCTTCTCCAAGAAGCCATTACTCGGCTTAAGAGACCTGAGAGATGATAGGATTTAATCAAGTCCTAATTGTCTTGAATTTGAGGGTTATAAAGGATGGTGAAGGCCTCCGTATAGATTGGAAAATGAAGTCAAATRTTTTATCCATCTATCATTAAGAGAGAAGAGACTGGAGTTGATTGCTAGGAATTATGTAAGTGCTGGCAGTCAATATTGCTTTCACTCCAAACTTATATTGATGGCTTGACTTCTGGGATGTAGGGGTCATTGCAATTGGGTTTTTTGGCTAAGCAAAAGCAAAATCATATAATGATCAGCATGTGGATGAAAAATGGAGCAAAAGATGGCCACCATGAGAAGACAAAAAGGGAAAGAGAGTGCGGCAGATGGAAACCAGTAAGGAGACAGTGAGATGAAATAATAGAAAGATGAAATACACCCCCAGCGAGCTAGATTTCCTCTGAAATGCCAGCATCTTTATGAGACTTCAGTGTACAAAAAAAGAAGCTGAATTCAGCCAGGGAGCTGTCAGCAAAGGTTTTTCTTAAAACACAAGACTTTTTAAATCTAGAGTAAGAATCAGATTAACATACTGCTTGTTGCTACATAAGAAATATCAACAGTTTCGTTGGCAGAATACAGGACAGAGGGATGCACCAAGGTTTTTTTTCCCTATTGAATTAATTTCTGACTGAGAAAAGCCAGTGTTCTGGGCTGTCTTAACCCTTCTTAATTTTGATAATTGCTCACTCTGATTGTAAGATTTCTAAGTCTAATACATAACATACAACGTATAATTCCCTCTTTCCCTCTCTCCTTTTTTAATAGAAATAAACCTTAGAGGGAAACCTGATGTTTCTTACCCTAACTGCACACTGCATCTCCATGCACCTCCCCAGGAAGCAGAGGTCATGGCAAATCCTGCCCCTGCCATCACCTTGGAGATGTCCTCTGGACCACACTGTGAGTGGCCAGAGCTCTCAGACAGTGCCTGCCTGCTTCTGCTCCTTATTTTTTTTCCCCTGCCTGGAACAAGCTTGTACCCCTAGAATATATGCCAGTAATTGCCACTAAAAGTGAGCTCTKCTACCTCATTTAAAAAACCATGTCTACCTAGTTTGTTAATACAAACTAGTTAGTTAAGAAGTACTTTTCAAACTGAATGTTGCCCTAAATCCACGGGTGTTGCCAGTTCACTGACAAGAATGAAGACAGGTGAGTTTATTCCACCTCAATGTCCAGATCATGGAAGAGCTGATACTGTCCCCAGCTGTCTTTTGTGGCATACTTCATTTGTAAATTCTCCATGACGCCAGTTTGCATGTTTACAGCCCCTAGCACCAAGGATTCCTCTTGGCTGTTTAATAGGAATCCTCTGGAAGCTGATCTGATAAGAAATAAAGGGGGAACCAATGTTTTCTGAATCCCAAAATTGTGATGGTTGCAAATGCCCAGATAGTGTGGCCTTTTTAGTTGATAAAAATTGTGGAGGAGGATTTTGTTCTTTTCTCCTCTTTAGATGAATGTTGGTGGATTTTTAGAATGATGGGGAATGAATTTAAACATGAAAAGATGGAGCCAGGTTGAGTATCTCAGCCAGACTTATCAGCCTGGGAGTCCTAGAGCATCTAGAAATGCAAAAGTTGAAGCATCTGGAAAGGCAAAGTTGAAGCCTTTTAAACACCAACCATGGTATCCCCCTTAAGAAATATGGGGAAAATTCTCTAGCTAACCTGGACCCCTACTTCATATAACTGTACCATGAACAGGGTAAAGTCTGTATTCCCACACTGTTCCTGCGTAGGATAAATCTAATATTTGCATAATGAGTGCCCTGACTTTTTTAAGCTAAACATTTGAGGTGATCAGGCCTCAGAAAGACGAGAGGAGAGTTAGCTAGAGACTTAGACTTGGCACCTTTCATTGCAGAGTTTTAAATCATAGACTCTACTTTGCATGTAGGGCAGTGAAGTCCCCATAGAGGCCAAAAGACTTTCTTAGGATTTTTGTGCTAGGTTTAGCAATTAGAATATAGAGGGAGGTGCAGAGGGAGGAGGGGGGAGAGACTTTTTCTTAACGAGTGTTAAAAGACTGCCTTCCCCATCTTCCTCTCTTGAACACAGCCATTTGCCTTAATGCTTGTTTAACTGATGCCATTACAGAATAGTAATAGCCGTCTCACTGAAGCCCAACAAATCCCTAACCCATCTGTTTGCACAGAATAAATCCTGTGCTCCAACTGGCAGGACTGAGCGAGCAGTGCAGTGCTGTCTGCAGCAGCATCACAAATGTGAAGCGTTAAATGTGACCTCTAGCCCAGGGCTGACCTATAGCAGAGAGAACTGGAAATGCTAAGATGTATCAGCAGATGGTTAGTTAGCAACTTTAAAGTAATTTATGTTTACATTTTCCACTTTACCAGTGAATATTCCCTTTCACAAGTGGTCTTAGTTCCTTTCTTTGTTAGTGTATGCRCCTGTGATTTTAGCCAAAGTGACTTGACTCCTCTCTGTTTTCAAACTATCCAAATCAAAGGCACCTCTAGCTCAGTATCCTGTTTCTGTCAATGGTCAAAAGTCGAATCTGAAAGAAGATTTACTGTGGTCATGTTTAGTTGTTGTGACATAACTTCTTACTTTCATGTTATCCTCAGTTGAGCATCATCAAACAAACACTTGCCCTTATTTTAGTACAGTTAAATTTTTAAAAGTGTAAGCAACCTCCATGAAACTACTACATTTTATGAGACCCTAGGGGTAAGTTAAGGTACCCGCAGTCAGCTGATGGGTGGTAACTTCTTGTGCTGTCATAAAATTAACGTCAGGGCTGCAGCTAGATACCACTTTAAATACTGACACTCAAAACAAGAGCTGGAATACAATATTATGGAATAAAAATCTTCCCCCAATCTATTCACTTTTTATTACAACAGCTGCAATAGCACAGCTGGGATCAGAATAGCAGCCAGATGAAGATGAAAAATGTTTTACTCAAAAAGTCCCATTACATGCAGTTGTCAGGAAGGGGTGACTGCATTCGTGGATCCTCTCCTACTACAGAAAGGTTTTCTTAATCTACCACCCTAAGGAGTGCCAAACCATCTGAAATTCATGTTCTGTTTTAGGGGAGACCCTGAGTTCAGGATGGTTCAGATCCAAAATTTTGCTTTGGTGCAAGGCAGAGACACTTTATTCAGAAGGAATTTTCATTTCAGGACCTGACCATCGTGAAGCTTTGAAACGATTAGAAATCCTGGCTTTGTTTTCTATCCTCGGTTTTATTTATATTGCTAGTTACTGCTTTGGTAGCTATTTTTTTCATTTCTGTGCACAATAAAATCCTCACAGGTGAACAGAAACCCCCTTGCTAATGCCAAATATTCTTCTGCATGATAGACTTTGGACAGAGATTTCAGTCTGAATGAAAACTTATAGGGAGCTGATTGTAAGTTTGTGCGCCAACAGTTTTCTAAACCTGGGAGTCAAATACAGACCTCCCACTGCCTTGATTTCTGCCTAGTGCCTTTCAGAATATGCTGCAGTTTCTTTAAATATGTTTGCCAACACACATTCATCTAGAAAACTTGGCTTGCTGAGGCAACTTGTAACAATTCATAACAATTAAATGGCCATGGGGTGAGTGAGAAAGATCAAGCTGCCTTTAAACTGCATTGATAGAGATGAGAAATGATATTGTCAAGCAGGGATGTCCTTTCTTGTTTTCAGGAATTGTCTGCTACAGGGTTTGKTGCTGCAGACCTATTGGGCCAGATTCTGATTTTTCTTTGAATGGGAAAGGAAAAACGTCAGTGTGAGAGAGATTAGAAGCTACAGTGATGTGTGTAGTTTATTTGGAAGTATTTATTCCTTTATTTCCTCCACTGTAGGTAACAAGGTAATTTAGCCTGCAACTTTTTAATAGGCTTTAGGAAAAGTCATTTGCAGACGACACCAAGCTGGCCGGCAGTGTCGATCTGCTCGAGGGTAGGAAGGCTCTGCAGAGGGACCTGGACAGGCTGGATCGATGGGCTGAGGCCAACTGCAGGAGGTTCAACAAGGCCAAGTGCCGGGTC
>JAYKAV010002553.1:124754-159894 GCA_035582835.1 Phoebastria nigripes
GGGACATGGTTTAGTGGGCATGGTGGTGTTGGGTTGACGGTTGGACTTGATGATCTTAGAGGTCTTTTCCAACCTTAATGATTCTATGATTCTATGATTCTATGATTCTATGAACTGGACACTGAAACCCAACTGAATATCAGGGGAGCTGGGTTTCTAAGCGCCTTGTAGTTTGCCTAGGCCAGAGCCAGCAGAATTGCTGCTTTGGATTAAGCGACAGCAGCACACTAGCTGAGGCAAAAGAGGGCTCTACATAGGCCATCCCAATGTTGAAATACGTAGTTTAATGGCAGTTCAAATATCCCCTCTGCTGAATCAGGGCCTGCAGTAAGATTCCTCTTAAACATTTGTGTATTTTAAAAAAATAAAGGACTACTATAGTTAATGCATGTAAAACAGGCATTTCAATTTTATTTGGGAAACTCTTTGTTGATTCTGGTTATTATGATTGTAGCATTTTCTAGGCACTTAGTTGTGATTTAAAGGCTCCTAACACTGCAAAAGTTGCTGTATTCCCGCTGTCAATTGATCTACTGGTTAACTACCCTCACTCTAAAAATCAGTCTAAACTTGTGTTAGCTGGATCTACCAGCTGGATCTCATCCTGCTTTTCTGGAATGGGTGATTCTGATCTAGTTCCTTCAAATACTAGAAACCCTCCTGCATGTGTGTGTGAAAGAGTATATGTCATATAACAGTTATGCTGCTCATAAGGTTAAGGGCTTAGCTGTAGCCAGGCTGATGCTGTATGAGGTGAGTGCCAACTCAGACCTCCTATTATAAATACTAACCCTACCAAAAACTGATTTCATTTTGTTTAGCAAGGAAACAAAATCCCCAGTACAGTCTACTGTCCAGTGCAGCTCTAGGACATTCAGACTAGAACTCAACTTTTACGAAGTTATTTTTGCTGCACTTTGCATTTTCATAGCAAAAATCAAAGCAAATGTATAAAACATTATTGGTATTATGATGCTTGTCTTCAAGAGATCATTCTCTCTAAGATTTGTCCTCACAGTGCATGTTGGTCTGTGTGTGCAAAGCTCCCCTTCCTAACTGATGCACTTAAAGTTCTACAGAACCAAAGGAGATCTTTTTTAGTTAATGCAGAATGTTCTGCTGGCTTTAGTTTACAGCAAGAATTTAGGGTGGGGCAGGCACTTATTTCAAAGTTTTATTCAGATAAAAGAAAAAAATGTCACTTGGCCAGGATTTTCAGTTGCTGGACAGTGCAGTAGTAGAGAAGCAGGTGTCTTAATATCCACAGGTCCCAGAAACAGGGACACCTTCACTGTGCTGATGCTGTACCAAGTTTCCTAAGTAGTATTTTGCAAGTGCTAGTCCAGCAGAAGAGTAGGATTTTATTGTTTGTTGCACACAGTTATAAGTGCAATGGATGTACTTTTACACCTAAGCTCTTTCCTGAAGAACTGCTCTGAGAAAAAAAAACAACTGCCAAGAAAGCCATTACTGTAATGTATTAAATTTACTTTTCTGAGTCAACTGATGAAGTTGTAGAGATTCCCATGCCTTTACCAGCAAAAGGTCTGAAAGATAGCTAAATCTGGCAAATCAAAGCACTGAGAGAGCTCACTTGTTTCAAGGAATCAAAGCTTCTGACAAAGACATAAGATGTAGTGTTCAGTTCTGGCAGATATCTGGGGCATTCCCCTCATTGTTCAGTCTTGACAGATATATGAGGTATTCTGCTCCAACTTTGTAAAAAAAAAAAAATTAAAAAACCAGTATGGGCTCTTCCCAGTTTCTGAAATTATCTTTTATTTAAGCACATGTTTTCCATGCTAGGCTCAGACACCTCCTAGCTTTCACAGGAGCTTCACAGCTCTGGACAGGAGCCTGCTGTGCTGGCCTTTCCATGAATTTTCTGGCTTAATGCAGGGAGATGTGAAAATCTCACTGGAATTGCCAGACAAGACTTCAGTCCTGGGAAGTTTTAAGGGATATTCTTAAACATGAACCCAAGTTGATTTCAATGAAAATATTGAGGTTTATTCAACTTAAATTTGAACATGTAAAACTGTGGCATGGTGTTCAGGAAAGCAAATTTCAGAGCTGTTACAGTTTTAATATTTTAATATACCTACCTTTATTCTGAGCTCGAAATACAGCAGGGTCTCCTCTGGCAGATGGATCCATGCACCTACGGAGCTCTGTAAAAGTTCAGCTGCTGACTTGAATTTCACAGCTTTCCTCTACATTTAAAAGAAGATGCCAAAATTCAGATTCATCCTTCAAGCCAAATTCCTGCCTGAGATGGCAAACTGAATGTGTAGGTCTAGATCTGCACTTCATGACCCCATCGTCTATATCTATTTCCTACTTTAAAACAAGAACTTTACCATGTCACAACCTACGTTGATAGAAGACGATGAGTGGTTTTGTAGTTAATTACCTGTCAACTCTTTTAAAAGGGAAACAGAGGATCCATRTTTAAAATATGTTAAATGATTCAGTTACCTCTGTTAATTGGGTGACTCAACTGGAAAATCTTTCACCCTAAAGTGCAGATTCCCTTTTAAACCAAGCCACCTGCACCATTCATTTTGTTGACAAGAGGAAAGGGCTCATCTCTCATGATGACTTGCTGCTGTGGTAGCCATTTTCAGCAGGACACTCCCATTTTTCTTGAGACGTTTCTCTTCTATCTTTAGCAGCACAGCCAAGGCCCAGGACCATTTACCTTGTCGAGCTGCTTCCCTCCTTGGTAGGAGAACATCAATAATCCACCAACCCTGGAATTATTTATCTCCAAACTTGCTGAGCCCTTGGTTACTAAATGGAGAGTTATGAAAAATGTCTACCTGCTGACACCATGTAATTCGCCATGCTGTTCATGTCAGACACTTTCCATGAGAGGGAGGGAGAGGCTGCTTCTAGGGTATATACCAAAGCAATGATAGAAGAGGAAACACTGGGACGCTGTGCAACACGTTGTAGTTATCAGGACTACTGTAGCTATTCCTATTAGAATATATTCCCTGCTGCAGAATGACACAAGCCTATGTAGGCAAAAAAACCCATATCATGATAATGGGGGACTGAACTTGTGACTTTGAGATAAGACACACAGGCTTACATGAGTTGAGGTAGTATATGAGTGTTCACAAGCTGTTCCTGTTTATGGCTGTTCATAGCTCATTTTTAAGTCACTAGAAAGGGAAAGAGAGGTGGAGTATGTTGGTGTGGATCACGCATAAGTTTGTCCCATCTACCTATCGTTTCTTTTCACTTCCAGTCTCCATCCTGTGACTGAATTCAACCTCCCCTTTGCCTCTGGACCATCTTTGATACATTCTCTGTGCTTGAAACCATCCTCTAGGACCACTCAGACCCTTTYCCTACCTGTAGCCCAGTCTCTGATGTAGTGCATTTGCTTTTCAGTTCTGCAAGAGATTCAGGTTGAAATCTACACAGAATGGCTCAGGATTAGTGGCTGCAATTCCAGCTGTTCCCCCACCCCCTTCATGGTCCTGGAACTGGAAGAACTTTTTGACTTGATGCACATCAGGATTAGGTTAGTCCAGGGTAGGTTCAGAGTACTGAAGTCAACTGGGTCTGTGTGGGAATCCTTTAATATTGCTCTGTCAATGAAAGAATATTTAACTGTCAAGACAGATTCTTAACTAGATGGGTAAATAAAATGCTGGGGGATCTGCATTGCAAAATGAATTGTTAAGACTTTTAGAAAGTCATAGAATCATAGAATCATAGAATCATTAAGGTTGGAAAAGACCTCTAAGATCATCAAGTCCAACCGTCAACCCAACACCACCATGCCCACTAAAACATGTCCCTAAGCGCCACATCTACACGTCTTTTAAATACTTCCAGGGATGGTGACTCCACCACTTCCCTGGGCAGCCTGTTCCAATGYTTRACCACTCTTTCAGKAAAGAAATTTTTCCTMATGTCCAATCTAAACYTCCCCTGSYRCAACTTSAGGCCATTTCCTCTCGTCCTATCGCYAGTTGCTTGGCAGAAGAGACCAACACCCACCTCGCTGCAACCTCCTTTCAGGTAGTTGTAGAGTGCAATAAGGTCTCCCCTGAGCCTCCTCTTCTTCAAACTAAACAGTCCCAGTTCCCTCAGCCGCTCCTCATAAGACTTGCTCTCCAGACCCTTCACCAGCTTTGTTGCCCTCCTCTGGATACGCTCCAGCACCTCAATGTCCTTCTTGTAGTGAGGGACCCAAAACTGAACACAGTATTCGAGGTGGGGCCTCACCAGTGCCGAGTACAGGGGGACAATCACTTCCCTACTCCTGCTGGCCACACTATTTCTGATACAGGCCAGGATGCCGTCGGCCTTCTTGGCCACCTGGGCACACTGCTGGCTCATATTCAGCCRGCTGTCAACCAGCACCCCCAGGTCCTTTTCCAACAGGCAGCTTTCCAGCCACTCTTCCCCAAGCCTGTAGCGTTGCATGGGGTTGTTGTGGCCAAAGTGCAGGACCCGGCACTTGGCCTTGTTGAACCTCATACAGTTGGCCTCAGCCCATCGATCCAGCCTGTCCAGGTCCCTCTGCAGAGCCTTCCTACCCTCGAGCAGATCGACACTGCCGCCCAGCTTGGTGTCGTCTGCAAACTTACTGAGGGAGCACTCAATCCCCTCGTCCAGATCATTGATAAAGAYATTGAACAAGACCGGCCCCAAAACAGAGCCCTGGGGGAYACCACTCATGACCGGCYGCCAAGTGGACTTCGCTCCATTCACCACAACTCTCTGGGCCTGGCCGCCCAGCCAGTTTTTTACCCAGTCAAAGCTGATTGAGGGAAATAAGGAAAACGAGGGGACTGGTTTGAAGGGTCATGGCAGATCTCTGCAAAGGATGGGGGAACAATGTTAGAGGCCTAGCCTCTCATCCAGCAGACTGCCTTTCTTACTGTTTCACTTCTTCCCTAAATTCCTCCCATCACATGGACATGTTCAGTGCATGCATGCACGTATCTATATGACCTGGATAAGACAGCTCTGGAAACCAGCAAAATGGCTGCAAAGAAGATGTTGCATTCCAGCCTTGCTACTGTGGCTAGAGGCAATCAGCATTCAGGGGAGCCACGTCCACTTCTGCCAGATCTGACCCTGCTTAATTTACACAGCTACGAAGATCTAATGAGACATTTCAGAAAGTCACTAATACTATGGGGTATTCATGTTGTCACAAGGCATTTTGATTTGCTAACATGATATAGGAGTGCAGATTAGCATCCTGCACATCCCATTAACATCTGAATGGGATAAGAGAGCCAGGTTCAGGTGGCCACCAGGGGCTTCCTGTCCTGGCCCTGACTCTGCTGTCCTAGTTAATCGCTACAGACAGGCTTAAAACCCAAGAGCATGTTCTGAATTCTTTAGCAAACTACTYTGAGTTTGAACCAATGGTTAAAAAGAAATCCAAGTTAAAAAAAATAAAAACAAAAAACACCAAGGGCACTGGATAAATGTTGAGTTTCAGTTCTCAGGCTGTGATGGTTTCTCTTCTCCATCAAGGACTTTCTGTCTATTTTTCTTCTGCTTTTTGCATTCACAGCTAATCTCCAACACACATCCCATCCCATCCTGTCTCCCCTTATGGCAGCTCCCATGGATAACRCAAGCATCCCCACTTTTTTTCTATGACCCTAACTCAGATTGTTGTGCACTTCTGAGAAAACAACTTTGAGCGAAATGATTAAAGCTAGGAAAGGAGAGGGAGAAAATTGCTTGTGTTGGGGGAGCAGAGGCAGTTCAGGATTAGATCCAGCTAAGAAGCTTAGTCTGATCCCAGCCCCTCTCCTCTACAAGTGGCCCCTTTGGCAGCATTCTCAATCCATCAGATAGCCAGAAATTCGACACATGAAACTCAATTATCAAGCCACATAATATCTATTATTAGGAAAGAGTCATGAATGTAAATGGAACATACAACTTTAATGTACAGTCGTGTGATGGCTACACTGTTACATGGGGGTTGTCATGACAGCCAAGCCAAGCATCCAAAGATATCATGGCAGAGAGCTGTTCTCTAACAGCAGATTCAGCCTGTAATAACAAGGTATCAAAGTATTTTTTCCAGAAACCCTCCAAAAGGTTTGGGGAGCTGGCAGTTGAAATCGCAGAAGAGAGAAGAATTAGCAGCATAGCTCTGCAAAAGCGTGATGGGAGAAAGAAAAACAAGAGAGCCCATTCAAAGCTGTGGTTGGCAGGACAGGTCTGATGTGTGGATGAAGAGCCTGATCTGAACAAAGCACCACTTTGCAAACTTCCCTTCTTGAAGTGCAAAGTGCTGACTTCTTGCATGGTGCACTTTGTGGTCTCACTTTCTTCCCTTGAGACTTGCTGGGAATGAGGCAACTTTCAGATCTGACACCAAGACAGACAGGTATATGATAGAACTGCTTCATCACAGCTGCTAAGCATACCGAGATGGAGCTCACACGCTTACAGCTCCCATTGTCACACAATAAACCTTGCAACCTATGTATGTGTGTTACGAACACACATAAGTGTATGATGAGTGGTATAAATTACAGAAAACTGTTGAACTTTAGGTTGGGTTTTTTCCTAGTCTAGTGAAGTGTTAGGAGAGAGGGCGTGATAGCCACAAAATGAAAATTCTGAATATAATTTTTTTTATTTCAGTGAAAAAAAGTTATACTATTTGCCTTCCTTCCCTACCCTTCACCAGATTTGAACAGCCAAAGAAACATAGTACATAGTAGATCTATTGTAGAGAGCAAGCCTTTACATAAATACAGAAATTTAAGTTTTTGAACAAAACAAAAATATGTTTCTCATTTTGGAATGATCTATTCAGTTCCAGAACATGCACTGACATAGGACAGTCATATTCTTGTGTCTGGACAGAAAGCAACAAAATTTAAAAAAAAAAAAAAATTGGTATTCTGAAAAAAAAAAAAAATCTTATTTCTGTGTGAAAATGCAGGAGAAAAATCTAGGGAATTATGCTGTCTTGGGTTCCTGACTTGTAACTTTGTTCTGAAACCAGGACTTCACATTCTCTTTTTGGAAATGGACGTTGTCTCTCTAATGAGCAGGACCTCTACTTTACCATTCTTCTGAGCAAGGGAGTAATACCTGTGGGGGACCACAGATTTTAGCTAAAGCCTGTTCTCCTACCACACACACACATGGGGAATACATACTAGTATTTCTTTTATCCTAGTGGGTGCTTCTTATGGTCTGCTATGTCAATATATTTCCCTGACCAATGTCTGATGAGATGATTTAAATGGGAAAGTAAGAAGTTATCATGTCACCAAATTTCCTGTCATCTTAGTTATGCTCTGGACTTACTGTCACACTGCTGGCTCATTGAAAGTGAGAGCGATCTGGAAGTTAAGATTTAAAGAGATGCATTGTGCAGTTTCTGGTTTAATTAAGCCATTAAGATTTTTTTAGGGGTTTAAGCACAGACAATTTGAATGCATAATTCAGCATGCACACTGGCTAGCCTTGCACTTCTCTTGTTCTGAGGTGAAACAGATTGTGAAGGGGGAGACAGCTGTGAGAACATCCTGTAGAGTCAAACTGAGCCAGTCCCTATTTACATTGTGGCCTCAGAGATGAATTAATTAGACTTTCCTAACTTGAAGTTGGCAATAAGCTCCTAGACCCATGCTGGGCATACACACCCTGTTTGGTGCGGAGCTGGCACTGTGGAGCAGGAGGTATTGATTTGATGGCTCAGGGAGATTATCTGTAGTCTCCTGAAAATGAAAGGAACTGGGGAAGAATTGGCTGTTATTAACTGCTCTGTTGGGAAGTGCTGAAGTGACCTTTGTGCCTTTGGGATTGTAGTATATCAGCTGCTTTCATAGCATTGGTAAAACAAGTGATGAAGCTGTGGCTTTCTCCATTCTTAAAGTACAGGTCACAGTAGATAATGTGCAAAACTGGGTGAGAGGCAGAAGCTATATCCCTTTACCTGAATAAGGACAAAACAGGAAAAATCTGTGCGCACATGCGCATGCGTGTGTGTGTGTGAGTGTATGGAAAGAATGAATGGTATATAAGTGGGTGTAAAAATCTGCTATGTTTTCTTTCCTACCAAAATATAAAAGCACACAATCATGCTTCATTTGGTATAAAACTTTTCCATTTTCATGATAATCAAAATTTCATTTCTGACAATGTGAAGAGGAGCAAAGCAATCTATGCCTGTTGCTTAGACTCAGTAGGGAGTTTGCTTAATATAACCTTTTTTCTCTGTCCCATGAAGTGTTTGGTCTGGAAAGGTAACATAAAAGATAAAGTAAAAAGCACTCACTTTATTTCATCAATAGTAAGGAAAGCAAAACTAATATCTTCTCTTTAAAAGTTAACACTTATTCATTACGAACTTTAAAAATTCCCTCCACATTTTCTTTCTCGCCTGTTTTCTGTGCCGGTCCAAAAACTAAAAGACATCTACTGAAATATTGTATAGCCTCTATGTTGGGTAGAATACAAAGAAACTGGATGTAATTCTGTTATGTAGGAAGACTATAGTTCATCTTAAATCATGAATGACTTCCACTAAGAACAGGCTTATGCCTTCTTCTGATTTTATTTTTTTTTCTTTTCCCTCCTCATTTCTCCTTGAAGTTCCAGCCAAACTAGAAAACCAATGTTTTAGTTCTGAATTAGAAGAAAAAAAAAAAAAAATCAGCTAATGACAGTATTTGTTTGTTTTCTGTTACTTTACACTTCTGGATTTCAATTCAGCAGAAGCACTAGGGTTTCCCATTACTAGGATCAGACAATCTTGCAGTGAAAATGCAGACTGGGCAGCAATTGATTTCTGCTAATGGTCACGTACTAATGAACAATCTCTGATTTTATTCTAGCTATTCATGTCAAATTGAATCACCACTCCTCCTACTACCTTTGGAAATAGGTGTTTCTCCATGTTTCTCTTCTGAGAATAAATAAATGCGGTCTCTGACAAAACTGCTGCTATGGCACACATGTGATGCAACTGTGTGCCATCTCTGCAGTCTTGGGGATTTCTGCTACATATGCATGGTTCTGTCCAAGTTTCCCCTTATTTTTAAACACACAGCATAAAACTACTCAACTTTCTCCCAAATGTTTGTTCCCTGGCAACTGCTGAGTTTTCATCAGCAGTTTTAATGCAGAAAATTAGTTAAAACCAATGAGCTCAGTGATGGATAACAGAAGCAACTGGTTGTTCTGGCAAGTCCATCCAAGCAGCTTTATTAGCAACTGTTGAGAGTGCCGACTCCTATTGTTGTACAACAAAAGATCTGTTGAACAGAGCTGTGTGGGTGGGTGGTGTTATGACAGGGGAAGTATTAAAGGAGAAGGGACTCTGGTATCAGGAGCACTGAGTGCTGGCTGCTGGACTTTCAAGACCTTTATGAATGCCGGCTACCACTGTGGGAGGATCGTGCAGTCCATTGCAACAAGCTCATGGAATAATCTAGGTATTTGGGAGATCACTGAGCTTTTCAAGCACAATGTTATTGCTTGTCAGAGAGCAGCCAGCAAAGCAACATGGGATGAAAAGAATATTTCCTCCTGATAGTCTTTTTCAGAATTTGTGAATACTTATATACAATCAGTAGTCACAAGAGTGGACCTCGCTTCTTAGGATGATGGTTTGAGACATCTGAAACTTGGAAGCAAGTGGATGGGTGATGTTTTTGGTTAAACTGCTTATCGTTTTAGCTCTAAGCACAGTTCTGCAAAGCTTTTGAGTCTAAGTCTGCATCTGATACAATCATTTCAATCAAAATACATCACTTAAGTAGTATAGTCGGTAAGAAAAGAGTGTTCTGCTCTTATAAGACAAGATGAGCATTCAGCAGATCTGGCTTCATTTTGCCACATATTTCTTGCACCTGCAAAACACACCAAGTATTTGTTCTCATCCTTTTTCCTGCATATTCAGACAGTAAACTTTCTGGGAAGGAGTCTGACTCTTTTTCTACATGTTTGTCAACAAATATTTCTGAGTTTTAGTTTGGATTTAGAGATGGTGTTACACTGCAAATGACTTTAAAAATTGTTCTGTATTTCTTCTAATTCCAGACAGTTAAAAGACAGGGTTCTTGGATGAAGACTTGGACATCTGCATCACTAGATTAGACTGCTGCTGAACACCTACCTGGGAACATAAGAGGCTGCCAACTCGGAAGCTTCCCTTTATGCAGCCCGTGACAGCCTTTCTCATACACCATACAAGTAAATGTGTATTGCATTGATAGTGCCAGGATTTCACCCCTGCTGCTTAGCCTACTAAGCCAGTTATGCATGGAAGTAGCAGTTATTTGTTAAGATAATATATTTTTTCTTTAACAGGAAAATTATCCCATTGATGAAGTCTGAGTATGAAATACCACCTGTTAAACAGAACAGATTAGACATGGAAGGCCATTCATTATCGTCAAGGCTGCCAATGTTTGTTTATGCATAAAGAAGCTCTAGCCTTTGTGGCTTTTATATTTCTATACCCATTAAATTTTATTTTTTTAATAATCAAGTTACAGCTGTTCCAAACAACACTCTCTTGTGGGTACTCTGAGGTTGTTTGCCTGTATTCCCACTTACTGTACATAAATACTTGCTCTGAATGATCTATCATGAAAATGTGATTCTTATTTTGAGCTACATGGATTGATAGGTTCCCTTATATGCAAATGTGGCAGGTTAATAAGGCAGGGTTTTAAGGGAGAGGAGTGCTGGAATCTTGGATAGGATGAAGTGGCCAACAGACGGATTCAGGCTACTGTGGTTAACTCACAGTATTTTAAAAAAAATTTTTTGCTACTAAGCAAGGGCATACGCTCTGGGATATTATACACTTGTTTTATTACATGCTTGCTTGGGCAAATGCAAAGTGATTGTTTTACAAAACCAGAATAATATTAAAGACTAACAATAGAATGTAATAAATTATGCAAAAGAGCTTTTTTTTTGGCTAATACTTGCACTCATGTTGAAAAGGATCTTAGTCTCATTCTTTACTATGAATAAAAAACATGTCTGTTAGTGTAAGGCTCAAAGCTGGTTTTTTTTTTGTCTGGTTTTCCTTTAGGTAAATCTCAGCATCCTGTTCTGAATACATAATAACTAGGGTTTTTTATCAAAGGCCACATAATAGTGTTTACACGTTCATTCGATTGACTAGCATTTCTTTGTTTTGAGAAATAGACCTTTCCTCAGGAAAGAACCTTCTCCAACAAGTAATCAAAGACACATCCTAACTGGCTTCCTGTTGCCATTTTGTTGCTACACCACGCATCTATCCACCTTCAATTTTGTTCAGTGTCCAAAGAGAATTTTGGCACAAACTTGATCCAAAGTCTGCAGAAGGTGCTGCTGGTACACCTAGGTCAATATTATGGATCATCCATCACCACCTGGATTCTAATTTTCAGCTATACTAAATGACTCTAAAGCCATTCAGATTGTGATTTTCTCTGGAAAGTGAATATTTTAAAATGATCAAGCCCGTTTCCTGCCCAGATGTTCAACAAGGCTTCCAGAAGCATAAAGCTGACCAGCGGATTTCAGTCTAAGAGGGTAGGGGTGATCTACTAGTTGAGCCAATCTTAAGATCATGTAGAAGCCTGTAAAATTTCCAGTAAAGCAAATACAGCAAATATTCCTTTCTTTGATTTGGACAAGCTTCTGCAATACACTGAGGCCCATTTGCAATAATAGGAATGGACAGAACTTGCCAAAATCTTGTAGCCTAATTAGGCTGAAATTCAAATGAGAGATGTCCAGTTGCTAAAAGGAAAACTGTAAAGCTGAAGAGCAGGAAACAATCACAGGTAAGTTAGAGATCCCTGTACATACTGCCGAAAGCAAATCTGGCTGACTGGCAAACCTTAAAGAGAATTGCTCAGTGACTGTTCATCCTACTGAAAGATTTTACCCCAGGCTGTAACGCTTCCAAAATCTGCAGCAACACAAGTGTCTGTCTCACAAATAGAGAGGCCCGGGGCAAGTGTGTCTTATACGCTTGATGGCACAGAAAGTTTGAAGTTTACCCCAGACTTTATTCACTTTTGGTCAGCTTCATTTCATTTTTTCATGTTTGCAAGTTTTCTTTCCACCCTTCGTTCTTCATTCTCACCCTGAAAATAGATTGGGTGTTTATGCTCTAACAAACTCAAACTGATTCAGAGCTACAGGGAAAAGTCTTCCCATCAGCCATGAAATCTGTCTGCCTATTGTCTGTCTAGTGTGTTTTATCAAACTTCTCCAAATTTAACGTTTGTTCATATATGCATATGTCTGTGTACATATATGTACACACACACATATAAGGTTCACATAATAAATATCAATTGTATCTATTTTTTCAATTTTTACTACTTAAAATTCACAATACTTTAATATACTCCAACATTTTTCACTTTCATATCCTGAGAAAGGAGTGTAGAAAGATCAAGTTTACCTTGCATTAGGCCATTATTTACATTACATATCTGCACATCTTGGTTCTTACTCTTTTTCTAATCCTGGCATGCTCTCATATGGAGATTATTTTAATCATCCACCTTTGGAGGAGTTAATATTGCCAACATCAGCTTTCAACAATCATGTTGTAGGTCCCTAAAATACAAATATCCCAAAAATCAGTAGGTTTAGACAGGTTTTGTGTTTCTTCTTCATCTGACTTTTAATGCTCAAAAGGCATTGTAATAGGAGAGGAATAATGGCAGAAAACTCTAACCTGACTCCCAAAGTGTTGCTGTTCTGGTTAGGAGAACGTTGGAGATTTTGAGCAAACTCTATTGTACCCCCCATAAAGAAGTGATTTACAAGGCACAAGTCTCTTAGAAAGAAGAGTAACTCTGTCATGATCATTTAGGAGGAAAATGTTGAGCTTGGGAAAACTGTGAGAAAGTTTACTAAGAGCATAAAGCAAGTAAATCTTTGCTGAAGTCTTGCATGTGTCCATTAATTTAGCAGTTTTATTATGTGGCTGATGGAAACCTTTCACTGTGTTAAATAGCAATAAACAATGAATGGATTATCTGATTTTCGGTGTGACATCAACAAATCTTGTAGCCAAGTCCTACAGAAATGCAGCACAGATTTACTGTTTCTGCATAGAACTGCTTGCTAGAGAATTCTGTGTTGTTGTTTGTTTTTCTTTTTTTTTTTTTTTTACTGCAGTTACTCCTCAAAAATACTATTAAAACCTGGCAAGCAGTTATGAACTCAGCAGGTTGATTAGCATTTTAGGAATTACGCACTCAGGCACTGTGTCCTCAGGCAGTTGTGTCCCAGACCAAGCTGCACCAGCTGATTTTTCCCATTTTTCACTCTACTCAACCAGAGAAATTCATAGGTCAGTTCATGAAAAAAAATCGGTGTATAACAGATGTAAATGTAAAGAGAATCTGGTCTAGTCTTATATCTGTGCACTGCAGCAGAAGAGAAACGGTTGATGGCTGGTAACAGAACTAACTTTCACGAACTGATTCATGTTGTTGCTAGAACTTGACTAAAACCAGAATAGTTGTCCTTGGCTTTCGCTACGGGCATCAGAAGCAAATTTTAGTTTTTCCATGTAACTATAGGCACCCTGAACAATTCCTATTATCACATCTTAGCTTTGACTTCTCAGTTCTAAACACAACTCAATAGCAGTCAGATTGGCTTTCAAGGAACACCCTTGCGTCCCTCTAGGTGCATTGCTGGCCACCACCTTGCTTAAAACTCTCTTTTCTGCCTTACATTTTTATTGGCTGTTTGTTAATTGCTTCCCTTTCCACATTGTCTCTGGTGATAAAATATTGACCATGAAGTTGGTTTTTTTCAAGTGTATGTGAAATACATAATGTTTTTTTCTATTGCAACTTATACCTTTTAAAACTTACTCCCATGTGCAGCAGGCACCTTTTTTTCTTTCTGGAGGTAAAAGTTTGACTGCCCTTGCAGCCTGCAGTGTTAGAGTACTCTACGGTATCTCTCAGCTCTTGAGACAGCATTTCTCTTGTATTGGTGACCTCTCACGATGCTCGGTTGAATTTTTGCCTGCCTGGGTAAGGAATTTTGTTTTGATTAGACTAAATCTACAATCCGGCAAGAAGTAACACTGCTCTCACTAACTCATTAAGAATTACTTCAAAATTTGGTTTGCATCACTTGAATCTATTGGCGGGACAAATTCAGGTCCCAGATTAAGAACAACCCTGACTTTTGGAGAAAGCTTGGTTTGGGATTCAAACTCTTTACTTGCTGTGTAAAGGGGTTTACTTAGTTTCCAAATTGATTAAGAAACATGCTTTTTAGTAATGAAAACCCTTTGGTGAGCAAAGAACAAACGACCTATCCAGCGAGTGCAAATGGAGAGGAAGGATGCAGAATGGCGAGTGAACAGCTGAAAAAGTTTCCCATTTAAAAAAACAAAACACTAAATGCATTTGTTGATACTGATGATCACAAGCATCTGTCTGGATTAGGTCTTCCAGCTTTTTAGCAGGACAGAATCCATCCACTCGTACCTCCAGTTTCACTTCTGAGAGTTTCCCAGGAATGAGAAACACTGTATTTTCTGTCACCTCGTCATGCTACAAAATCATGAATGAATCAACCCTTTCACCAAGAAGCGTAATGCTGCCACTATTATATTCACCATACACATAAAACATAATGCTCTAAAGAGAAAATTTCCCTAGAAATAAAATATCAAGTTGTTTATTTTTTTAGTTATAGTTTCTCTGGTAAGCATGTGTATATAACATTTGTTTCAATGATGTGGCACAGCATGGATTTTTGTAAAAGCTGATAGTGGTAAAGCAGGGACGTGGGTCACCATCCTATCTCACTTTCTGGTGTGAAGCTGATTGTGAAGGAAGAAAATCAATATACAATAAAGGTGGTGCATGTTGAAACTAAATTGAAATGATTGATTTTTTCCCAGGATCATTAGATTCTCCCCCAAAATCTTAGTTTCTGGTTGTGGAGAAATATTTACACTTCACTTAAAGTTCATGGTGTAGTTCACTTGTTTGTGGGGGTTTTTTTAGAAAGAGAGTAAGACATTACTTGTGCAGGAAACAAATGCTGGAAATCACTGTATTTCAGAAGCATTCCCAGAAGTCCCTGTAAACACAGGGTACTTAAAGGGATGGATATCCTCTTAATCCATGAACATCTTTAGCTGTTGTAAATCCCCCTTCCGCCCCCTGGAAAGTAAATAATGCAGTGCATTAGTGCAGTGTCATTTGCCATCAGAAGACTTTGGGTATCATTCTGACTTGAGGCAGAGTTGGCCAGGGGCTTATTATGAGCTTAGCTGCAGGATGAGAAAAGCACCGTATTCATATTATAGCACCTTGCCTCGCTCAGATACTTTTTACCTGCTATGCATATATGCACCAAGAACAAGTTTCTTAATAAATCATGTTCTGTGGTCACACTCCAGGTTAGACTGCAAGAAAATCACTGACTCTGCTAAAGGTCAATTCAAAGAAAAGTCTTGCTGATCTTTGGGAGACTAACAGCTAACTTCTCCCCATGTTTCAGGAATCTAATGATTGGCAATTGAAAACATCCTGCTATACATACAAAGTAATCAAGTCCTTGCTGCTATCTTGCATTTAACGTATGCTTATGTATCAGCTGTGGTGTATAAATGATTGGAACTGCCTACGTGTTGCTACTTAAAGAAAATGGGACCTTAAGTGAACCTGAGTAGTGGTGGTAGAAATAGACTATTGAGATCAACTCTGCATAGATTTTCACCCCTAAAAGAAAAACTGGTTCTTCAGGAGTAACATAGCAAACCATAGCTGGCCACGAAAAATCCTTCAGCAGAAATCTGCCATGCTTGGTTCAGTCTTATGTTCAGTGACCTTTGCTATGAGGCTCCTATAAATTTCCCACGTTCATGTTTCACTTTCTAATTAATTTCACCATCTGGAAGTGTTTCCTTCTATTCATTACATGTAGTCCTTTCTTAATGCTTTCCCGTTACTGATAATCGCATTTCTGAGGCTAACCAACTCCAACCTCAATTTTTTGAGAACCTGCAGAGTGTGATCACCAAGCAAAGCAACGGCTGCACTCAGGAACAGAAGCGTTCACATCCCTCCCTCTGTCCTCATACTGATTTCCCTTATGTTTTTCCCACTGGATTTCATAAACTCTTTTTTTCTTTTTCATCTACTTAGTTTCTCATTCTGCCTCTTTCTATATGATCCCGGGCTGAAAAGATCTTTCTCTCCCATTGACCTCACAGTGATTGTTTTGTTAATTTAATATCCTACAAACTGCCTTAACTCTGACCTCCACCTTCACTAAGCGAGTTATAACCTTTTTAAAGTCAAAAACTGATAACAAATCTCTGTGCCTAATTTTTCATGTGTAGGTCACAGTACAATTATAACCTAAAAATCAAATAATCACCATTTCAATAGTATCTAACACTTCTATTTAAATCTATACATGACCTTTTTATCTTACTAATTTAAGATTTATGCTTGACAAAAGTTTCCAAAGCATTATCTATTGAGTGTTTACCCTAGAGCAACAGACATAAAAGTCTGAAATGTCAAATTGTGAAACACTCATTTAACATGTTTTAGGGCTTCCCCCGCCCCTCACCCCCAAAATAGCCTTTTTCCCTAGATTGAAAACTTCCAAGAAACACTTTTTTTTTTTTCTCTCAATGATGTCTCTGCATATCCTCTATCTCTTTTTCTCTGTTTTCAGTGACAAGATGCAAGATGACAGAAGAAATGGAAGAATCATGGGAGAAAAATGCATACCATATCTTCCTTCTCCTTACCACCATAAAAAAAAAAAAGAATAAAAACTATACCTTCATAGGGAAATAATCAAGAGGATATCTGAATGAATTAATGGCTACTACATTTCCCGGTTTCCATACTGGAACATCTTTTAAAATCGCAAGCACTCATTGTGAAAAAAGTTACTGTTTTTCAACATGCTCTATTAGCAGTACTTTGAGAAAACGTAAATGCTTATGGATGAAAATATGGCGGTTCTGTAATTCCTGTCTGGTGTTACTAGAGTTACAAACCTGTAACTCATCACAGCTTTCTGACCATGGCAAAGATTAATATTTAAATTTTAAGATATTTTCTACTCTTTTTTTATGGGTTTCTTAACAACAAACAAGATGTCTTCATCTGTTTGATCACAGAATGAATGGAAATGAGATCAGAGGTAAAAATATCACAACAGCAATGCTGTATTTCAGGTCAGTCCCCATTCAACTCTGATGAATGTCTGTGTTTGCAGCACAGGACAGGTTCACCCCATGGACTGCTCCAGCCCTGATCATCTCCTCGCAGTTCAGGTACAGCTAACAAGGCTGTCAAGACCAGTGTTAGAGTAGATCCTTTTAAATCAAAAGTCAAACATCTTCCATTTTTGAACCAGGAAAAAAATATATGTTGAAAAATCTGTAGGAGGAATATCCTGTTACAAACAGTTATGAGTGCCCTGAGAGTCAACTGAAGACAAACCATTACTAGGAAAATGGTGTTAGCTGTTACCCATGTGACCTAATGACAACTTTAAACAGCAGAGTTATTGATGTAAATCCTTACTTTCCTCTGCTGCCTACTTGCAAACAGTACATCCTTTCCTTAGAGCACCGGTGTAGGAAACAAAAGCTGTGCTTCTGCTCCTAGCTGTGCTGCCAGCTGGCTGTGTTACTGCAGGTAAAGGTGCTAATTGTCCATTTGCCCCCTTGGTACAGTATCTGTTTCTTTGGATTCAAAATGCATGTTTACACTACTACAGCTTTCTGAATTATCAGATTCCCACTGGGGACTGTTAGTAGATGGAGGGTCCTTTTTCTTCCTGTTACAGATGCATACTAAAACGTACTACCTCAGAGGCTTCTCAGTGGCGTGCGTGTGATACCTCATCAAGCTGTGCCTCTCCAGTAATGCATGAGTCACGTGGTTGTGCAAACAGGGACTTGTTTTCTTGGCAAGTTCCTAACCGTTCTTACAGTGTATGCATTTCACTTTGAGAAAATCAAACATCTTTAGAGCCACCAGTTTATAGCTGAGCAATCGTCTTCTCAAGTTGGAGTATMCTGCAATGAGGGCCATTCCTGTTTCTGCCCTTTATACGACTAGTATCAAGTTGACGGAGGCACTCAGTTCCTGTTCCTTGGAGCTCAGAACAGGGATGTTAATACCTGGCTATGTCCTAGGGATGGCTGTGATCTGCAGCTCATTATAATTTGTAAAGCACTTTCCAGTCCCCAGAAGAAAAGGCCTTGATGCTTCCCAGCAGAGAGCTATCAGCCCGCGCTGGGACACAGCTGGTGGGGTGCCCTGCTCTGGGGAGATTTCCTCATGGTTATTTTAAGATAATTAGCTGATCCTATACCTAGTGTGCTTCATAATTCTTATCTAACATGACCAATTTGCAAATGCACATACTTCTGTGCATGCACAGCTCTAATTGAAGCACATCTGGAGGGCAGACTGCTGAAGCCACAGCAACAGAGGCTGTGCTGCTACAGCCACAAAATAAGCAGTAGCTGGTGAGTAACAAAACCCGCTTAAAAAGCAGAATGTCACCATTCTGCCTAGGTGCAGGACCCAGACAAGGGAAGGGGAAGCTGTTACTCAATATTTTTTCTAAAACATGATCTTGGGTATACAAATGTGTGTGAAGGCACTAGACAAACTGCACAGCTCTCACTGGGGAAGGCAGTCACCCCTTCACGCCTGGCGACGCAGCGCTGTGGAGTGTGAGACAGAATTCAGCTGAAATTTAGAAGCAGCTGTTGCATCAGGGTTTGTTTAAAGCTGTTTTTCTCCAGGAAGTCATTATCTGAAATAAATCTTGTCCATTAAAGAGACACACTTGAGCAGTTACGTAATGCAGCATAGGGTTCATTAAAGTAGAAAAGCATAGGATATTCAAAAGCCTAATCTGGATAGAAAAATAAATATGTGATTTAAGATGGAGCATCTATGTATCTGAAAAATACCTATGTTTTTCTAAATCCAAGCTTTAGTGTCTTAGAAGCTTATTTTTCACTGTTGAGCGCTCTTAAAAAAAACAAAACAAAACAAAACAAAACACAAAAAAACCCCAAACAAAAAACCTTTCCTGTTTCACTATCTCAGACTGAGCCCGTCAAAATAGATATTTCTCTGATTAATAAGGACATATTTTCTTTTAAAATACAGAGTCTGCTTTTCATATGTTTTTAACTTGCATTTTCAGAACCATCTGCCCTGTGCATGAGGACATGAATTTGAAGGTAATGTTATCTAAGCTCAGAGACAATGAATGAACCAAAAYCAGTCTGAAAATAAAACCCCAAAATCTATGGGATTTATCTGAGTAAAGGAGAAATGTTTAACTATTAACAGCATCTCTATACATAAAATAAAATAAACACTTGAAAACCCCTAGTTTGACATACTATTACAAGTCCTTACTTGGAACAAACCCTCAGCGGTAACAGGCAATTGAAAACCAATTGTTGCTTATGGGCAAGCTTCAGGGTTTTTTTACTTGGGGATTGGTACAGTCAAACATATCCATCAAAAATTGATTCAGAGGCAAAACCCAAATGAAACTAAAAAACTGTATTTATTAATATTGCTTTGRTTTTTAAGCTCTTATGGTTCACATGTTCTTGACACAAGGATTGAAACACTTATTTTAATTAAAAGCAGAGTCACATATTTATGCACTTTCAGCAACCCAGAATTTGTGATGCAAATTCTCAGAGCAGTGGCATTTGATCCAGCCAGATAACACGAATTTGGATTACAAAGGCTATTTCACCTCCCTTGCCCTGAAGCTGTTCTGCAGTTACTACTCCTGTTACAGCAGGGTGAATCCGAGTGTCTCACACTCTTTTCTTCTCACCACACTGGATGGTCAGGGCCATATTTTTAGGTGGAACACAGCAAATTTCAGTGACATGCCTAAGATCACAGCAGAAGTCTGTTGCAGTGGAGGAATTCAATGCAGAACTGCCAAAATCCCTTCTAAGTTTCCTCTTGGTTGAATTCCCCATCCCCCTGAAACTACCTTTCATTAGTTGCCACAACATATTACATCTCATGCAATACACTGGTGATTGTGTACTCCAGCAAAGTGTGAATATTATCTGGCAGATAGCTTATGATCAGTGCACATAAGCAGAGCCCAGAAGGCTTGCTTCTATTTTCAGCTGTACTACCACTGCCTCTGATCCATGGCAAGGTCACCTGAGTCAATGAAATCCCTGGCTGCTTGTCTCCAGTAATTAAGCAGTAAAACTTTTAAATGTGCACCCCAAATTGGGAGGTCACTGTGTTGATTGTCTACGTAAGTACCTTTGTAGGCAGAAAATACCAGGTCCTAAAGGGCTCTTTAATCTATCCAAAAAAGTCTAATGAGAACTGAGAGCTGGCAGTTTAAAGCTGGACATATCTCAATGAGAAGCAAGACAAAGATTTTGAGTGCTGAAACTGAGTAGCCATTTGTAGAAATTATGAAGGTAGGTGATAGATTCTGCAGTTCTGGAAATCCTTTGTCTGAAGACCTAGGTATCCTTCCAGGCAAGATTACCTCAACTGAGAGCTGGTTAGTGGGTTCAGTTCAGGAAAACTCCATTTAATTGTCATGCCTATGATATGTTTGTGGTGGTCTAATAGCCCCTTCTACTTTAGCCACTTGAACTGCCAGCTGCATTGTCCAGGAAAGTAGAAAAGATATAATTCAATAGGTTTGTGGAATCTACTGGGTTAGAATAACATATTCTAATAACAAATTATTTTCTGAAAAAATAAATCTGCATATCTTAAAAATCTTATGACAATTTTTTGTGGTTTCAATACAATTGGAGATGACAGCTGATACAAGGAAGGAAGAATAATTATTTAAACTGAAACTGTCCAATTGTGGCTGTCTGCAAGCAAGATTCTTCTGGAAGAGCAATTCTGGATTATTTTACAGGAATAAATAGACATATGGAGTAAAGAGCAGCCTCTTCCAAAAGAACTCCAGAAGGATGGAATTGGAGAAGTGCTCAGCTGATATTAGCCGGGAACTAGAGGACAGGCCTCAGAGAATTGTGAAATGCATCATCTTGTAGAAAGGCCTAGACTGACGTAATGAGGCCCAGTGTGTCCCAGGTGTATGGTCACTCAAAACTATCCCAGTAGTTTGTAACTTTTGGATAAAAATATTTTAGGTGAAGAAAGAAAAGTTCTTTCACTTAGGAATGCTCTCCTCTGTGGCAGTGGCTCTGCAAGTTTTGCTAGTTTGCTAGCAAATAAGATATTGGGGTGTCTTCTTTGGGGACATTAGTGCCTGCTTTGGTTTTGGTGATGGCCAACCATGACAGCTGAGGAATCTGTCCCTAAAGACCAACATATCAGTGGGATGTCGTTACTGCAGAGGAGTAAAAATCAGCTATTATAGAAATTCCTTCCAAAGAAGATGACTCAAGCTATCATTGACCTGTGGCTGAGAGACAAAAGAATGGGGAAATAGATTTTCTAAAAGTGATTTTGGTTCCCCCCAACACCTCTTCCCCAATAACAACTGAACCCAATGGTCTAATTCATTAATAGTACATTTGGAAATCTAGTTTATATAGGTGATTTGGGTTGATTTCTCAACTTCTAAAGGAGGCCTGAACTATGATGTAATGAAGACCCTTGAAATCATCTCTGTTATTGCTAATGAGAGCCAGGATGAAGAGCTACATATAGTCACACCATCAAAAAGTCTGTCTGYCATTTGGCCATCAGTCAGGGAACCATAGCATAATCTATCTAATCATTGTTGAGAAAGGGATATTTCTGACATTTCTAAACATTTCTATGTTCTGTTCTTTTATTCCTTTTTCATTTTTTTTTAATGTTGGGACCATTTGCAAATGGCTGATATTTTTGCACCATGCTAACTTTAGCATAGGGTTTTACTTTTACTTCAGATGTTTCTCTTTGGGCATGGGCTCTAAAGAAAAACATGATTGCCTTTGATGAAGGTCTTCTTGGAATAACAGTTGTGACTGGTAGAATATGAGTTGCTACTATTGATTCCAACAAGCTGTAATACTTCTATGAAGTACATGAGTAGGATCAATGGAGTCAGATTTCTTCTGAACTGTAAAGTGACAGTGTTTTCCTCACATCAAATCACCAATTGTCAGGGATTTGTTTGTTTCCTGGTAGATGCTTGTTTCCTTGAATAATCCCTGTATAATGTCTTTTCAAGGCACTCACTGATCTTACGTCTTCTCTAATCATTTAATATAAACAGTCTGTGTATGGGGAAGTATGTGATTTTTACTCATAGGCCTCCTCAAAGAAGAATTTCAAAGAATTTTAAATCAGGGAAGTGAATGATTCGTAAAGGTTTGGTCAGAGGCTTGCCTTATTTTTATAAAGCAGCAGCATGAAATGACTCAGAAGAACTGGTCCTCATTTGCAAAGTGGTGAACTGGTGAGAAACACTTAGAGAAAAGAACTGGACATGGAGGCAGACTGAATTCGGAAAGATAGCACTTTGGTTGTGTTCACTGGGAAATTTGGTAAACAATAATTTCTGTGATTACTTGATCTTTTCATTTAATAGTTTGGGGCCATCATCCTTCACTGTTAATAGTTTTTGTCATTCTTAGCTATTTGCCACTCAGCAATATGACACCTTTTATAAATGTTMCGACATCCCATGAAATATTAGCTAACGGGAAAAGACGTGTCTTTTGAGGGTAATATGGGAATTCAACAGCTCCTGGAGATGAACTAACATAATTTATCACCTTTTAAGACAGCTGAAGATCTTAATCAGCCACCTGTTATTTTGGAAATGATCATTAAGCATTAACAGGGCCAATTTGCAGCTTTTAAAGTTCATTTTCAAGCTTTTACTCATGGTTAATATTAATTCACTGTCAGTACCTCATGAATATCAAGAAACTCTGAAAGGATMAGATCTTTGGTCTCTTAAGTTTCTTCTTCCAAAGCTCAGAGAACACCCCCCATGAGAATGGCTTAATTGAATTAAGGATGGGGAAGGTTGCTTCAGCTGGGCTTTCATCCTGTCTGTAGAAATATTTGAGAAGTCTGACTTCAGCTTCATTTGAACTTTGCAGACAAACCCATTGCTTCACATAGACCAGGAGAAGCAACATAGTTAAGTGCAGAAAAGAGTGGACAGCGTCTTCCCAGCACCCTCCAAATATTGGACCTTAGTTAGGAATTGCTTAGTTTTCATGAAACCTAAGACAAGACTAAGGGATTTTCTTAAAATATAACAGCATTGTATTAGGACTGTTCTGGTTCAAGTCTTCTCTTACTCAAGACATCTTCCTGAGCCTGGCACAAGTTTAGAAAGATCAACACAAGTTTAGGAACCCAAGAAGTCACTAAATTGTTATTAGGAATATAGCAAGAGGAAAGGAATCACTACAGGGCACTAGGAAAAGATTCTAACTTTGAGGGTGTTTGGTATAACATACTATGCATGTTTCTATTTTTTAAGGAGCAACGTGGCTTTTTTTCATTGGAGGGGTGAGAGAAAGAAGAGGTGGGGCATTCATGCAGTATTGGAATTGCATATAAAACTCAAACCATAAACAGAATCTGTACCTATTACTTGGTTTCTTTGCAACTTGTCAGAGATGTAAATAACAGTTTTGCCGTAATTCCTTTCTGATGGGTCTTTTTGTGGGAGGAGAGTGTAATAGGACCAAAAAAACACAGACACATGCACAAAATGAAAGAAAAAAGAAAAAGCAGCTCCTTATGAAATAAAGCTCTGACAAAAAAATCTAGCTAAACATTAAATTCCATGTTCCAAATTATTTCTTTAAAAATCTATAATAGGAAATAAAATTAAAGTATATAAATTAAGTCATTTTAAATCAAAATGTTCCAATCCAGAAATATCTGAATGGAATTGTGTGAAATTATCATGACTTTCTATTAGAGTTTATATAGATCAGATTTTCTTAGGATTGCGAARTCTTTTTACCACATTGTGCTGTTTAGTAATAGCTTTTTTTTAAGGGCAATTAGGGAACTGAAAAATGGTGATTTTTAAAGGGCAATAGTCATTGCAGGAAATTCCTGGCCTGATATAAATATTAATCAGTCAGTACAGAAAACAAACAAGAGAGCAACACTGGTGGGGCAGGAAGAAATAGTGTAATATGAAGCAGATGGATTGAAGATGGTATGTATTCTGTGATGAGTTATTCTACAGAAGTCAACAGAGTTACACATCTGAGCGTTAAAGAATCCAGGTCTGGAGGATACAGGATGTATTTAAAGAAGCAGGCTGCCCTCTAACAAAAGAATTTAAAAAAATAAAAATCCAGCCTAAGAAATAATTGGTTCCAAGGGAGAAAAATTYGTAAACTCAGGCTGGTTTTGTAAAATGCAGCAAATTCACAAGGTTCTCAGAAATAACTAACTGACCTGACTTTTACTACTCATGTAAATAAAATAATTAGGATCTCTTTGCAAAGGAGGAGTTCCCAGGGGATGAGAAGAGGGTCATACTACATCATTTAGGAGGTATAATAGCCTTGTTAATATGCAAAGCCACAGGAATCGAGACATTCTGGTTTATCGGTAGCACTGGAGGGACTGCTCCAGAGACAGCTCTAGGCTCAGGCAAAGCAAGTAGTGGCCTGGTGTAACAGACAGCTGAGATAGCAGAATGGCAGTTCCCCCTACTGCGAACATTAAAACCCTAAAGCCCAGGTTAGAGGTACCAAGGGAAGAGTTGGGTTGTCCTGATAGCCTCCTCTTCTGAGAAAGAAGCAAAGTAAAAGACAGGCAATCCTCCTTTGAAATATAAGTGGCCATCCTCATCCCTGGACAGCGGCAGCAAGTCTCTCCAGTCCCTCACTCCTACCCTGTGGCAGAAGCAGTCCAGCCCTGGCTCTTCATTACCAGCAATGTGGTTTTTGCCTATGTTACTGAGAAACACTGAGACAGGATCTCCTGCGTGTTTAATTTTAGTAGCTACTTCCTGCACTGTTCCTGCTTCCACAGCTGAATCTAACCTCCCTCCCTCAGGGCCCTCCACCCGTGCTCAGACAACAATGGCAGAGCAGTCCCAAAGCTAAAGGGGGTGCAGCTACTCTATCCACATGGCACAGCTGAGTATTCACCTCCTGAACCTGTATTGTCCCTGTTGCGGGAATAGTGGCTTATATAGCAGCAAGCGTGTGACTATGCAGCATCTCAGCTGGAGCTGGTTGGGACGCTGCTACCTCGAGCTCCCTCTGCTCTTCCCTGCTGCCATTTCTAAAATCAGTGGGGACAGGGGCAGTTTAGTCCCGTGCATCTCTGCTGTTGTGGATATGTCATTAGGGAAGGATACAGTCTTGAATAAAGGCTTCGATTCAGATAATTCATCACTGCCTTGACTGGTTCTTCATCTTCCACAGGGCTTTAAGCTAGATTATTTGATTTAAGCCCTGGTGCAGACATGGAAATCAAAACCAGTTTGTGCACATGCTTACGGCTAAGTGTCATAACCCGACATCCCATTCCATATTACAGGCATCTTCCTCATGACACACTACTGACAAAAAAGGAAGCTGGAAATGGAAGTGCTGGTAATTCTAATGAAGTKTCACTGAGGATGAAAGTGGGGCCAGGTAGTCATTTTGTTGCAATTTCAGTAGAGACCTCTGAAGTAACAGGCAATACCAATTTGTGTTAGGCAACATCAGTTTACACCAGGTGGCAAACTGGTTTTATATCTATCACAGGGAAAGCCCTGCTTTGGCTATTTTGTTCGGGTTTTTTGTTTGGCCACAGACTTCTTCAGTTTCAGGTGGTATGTGCAATGGGAAAGCAGAAAATAGGACAATAAAGGAATGACGACCTGCATAACTTGCTGGCTACCCCTCATACTCTTAGAGATATGCAATATAGTTCATTGCCTGCTTCGCTTGACATTCATTGCTGCTACCTGCTCCTAACATTCAGCGCTCTGTTCTTTTTTGCAGCATAAAAAGTCGAGGATTTTCCTTTCATTTCTYACACACACCACTTACCTCTCAGAACAAACCTCTTCTCCCTGACCTTTTTTCACAAGAATTTCAGGGAGTTCTGTACTACACAGGTTTACAAGCCCTATTGCTTTTAATGATTTATTAGTGAGGAGAGGAGGAAATGAGGAGGGTGAGCAAACTGCAGGGGAAATTTTGTAGACAACAATATAGCCATAAAATGTGGGCATGCAGATTTTATCTTTCTGTATATTCTAGAAAATATTAAGTCAGGAATGGCTATTGCTTTTATAAAAGAGAAATGCCAGTTTTTCTTTAATATTTATGTGGGCGTATTACTATTTCCTTTTATATTACCTTTTATATCTGGAAGGCTCATAAGGTGCTTTATTACTTACTCAAAGGCTATATGAGGAATATTTCACTCATCACTGAGATGCAACTACTTGTGGTGAGAGAGATGTGGCCATTGTTTCATATTTCACAGCGAAACAATGATAAAGCTCAAGATAAGAGGTGAAAGGGAATAGTCCCTAAGCTATGTCAGTACATATTACTGTAGGACTATTGATGGCTGTGTTGATTTATGCTTGGTTATATTTACCCACTGGATCTGGTTGAATATATATGGCAAGGTAATGTAAGTAGGTTGAAGTCAGAGGACAAACCATTTGATATGTTGGTTAGAAGGAGGAGGGAAATTGAGCCATGCTCTTATATTACACCCTTGTGTATTTTAGGAAGTAGTTAGTTTGGAATTTGTAATACTGGTGCCCTGGAGAATCCAGTCTCCATTACAGCCATACACAGTCAAGAGGCTACCTGCTAAATTTTCATTCAGAAGTGTGGTACCCCTCTAGCACCAGGAAAGGTTATGGGATTTAATAGTAGTACTCAGATGGTCATTGTTGCTATTCCCATGGAGCAGCAATATCTCTCTCCCAACCAACGTGACTCCTCCGTATGTGTGTTGCAGAATTTCAGATAATCACAGAGCTGGAGGGTTTTCCAAGGATCACCTTGCTGAAAGGAGGGTCAGCTCCTAACCCTTTAGGAATCTTTTCCTAAAGATTCCCAAGCACTGGGGTTTTCTCCCCTGCTTTCTTTGGCAATCAGTTAATTGTTACGTAATACAGGTATCTGCAGGCAAATGAAACTGTCAGAGTCAGCAAGCGAGATGGTGTTTGGCACCAGCCTCCCAGTGCAGGAAAAATGAACTTGTAAACAGCAAAGTTCATACAACCTGCTTTCCTCTGGCTTTAACAACCCTGGCTTTCTCTAGCACTGACTTCCCCAGGGCACTGCTTCGCTAAATCCTCCCCATCAAAATTCTGGGCATTCTCAGGAGCATGTGGTAACTTTTTATAATTCATAATGTGGATTTATCTCTACTCTCCTGTTTAATTTAACCTTTTGAAATAAACATAAAGGAAAACAATGATGTGCCAGAAAGAGGACATTATTAAGAGATACTGTGTGTAATTGACTCAGCAGGATCTTTCAAGCACTTTGGAAAGAAAAAAAAGGAAGACATAGTGGGCACTAAAAGCTCTCAGGGATATAATCTTCATGAGATAACAATCCAGCCACGCATTCAAGATTAGCATTGATAGGAGGTATTTTAAAAATATATGTGTATTTTTTCGGATATATTAAATTACTTTGAAACTTGTGACTATTATGTGGGCACTACTCATCTTCAGTTCTGAAGATGCAGGAATCTCACCTGTGGCAGTGTAAACCTGGAGTAACCCTGGGGCAGCGGTGAGCATAGTGGCAGAATAAGAGTAAAATTAAGCCCTGGGAATTTTTTTAACTCAAGGGCCAAATCCTCAGGTGGCATAAATGAGGGTATTTTCCTGTAATTTGAAGGTTATGATGGTCTGACTTACATCACAACCAAGTCAACTAAGGTAACTCCTGATTCATATGGATTCAGAAGAGCTGTGCCAATTTTACACCTTCAAATGGCAAAGATCAGATAAATTTTTCTCTTGCTTACATTGAAGAAACCCTGCAAATAAATGGTGCCTGCCAATGTAAGTAAGGAATTATTTTGGTGAGGGGTCAGAAGTTGCCCTTTGGTGTAAATCAGAGTAGGGCTTAACCCCTTTAGACAGCTTTAAAAATAAATGAAGCAACCTTTCATCTAAAGCTGCACAGCAAATCCCCTTTTCATTTTTCAGTCTCCTCTTATAAAGAGAAAAAGCAGGAGTATTAATGAGCTATTCAAATATTCAAACCTTGCCAAGGGAGAAAGGATCCTTCAGTYATCATGAGTTCAACGTGATAAATCCTTTTTAATTAGTGTATATGCAAACATTTTATAAAGCAGCCATGAATCGGAGACCCCACAATGCAAATGTAAAGAGGAAATATAGTATGAGCAAGAGGAACTGGAGCCCAAAGTATGCCTGCTCTGGCTTTCAGAGAGCACAGAAAGCATGATTATTAATTGGTTAAGTCCATCATTAATAAGCACTCAGCTATATTCAGTCTGTTCCCCAGCACTTTACACAATGTCTGAGCAGTAATACGCTGATAGAAAGGGCATTTTCTGGTAGCTGATAATGGGGCAGGAAAATGAGAAAGCTGAAAGCGAGGAGTGTAATAAATGCACTTCCTTCTTATTCCAGGTGGTGATTCTCAGCTACTCAGCTAAGGGGTTGACTCTATCGGGGGATTTCTCCACAGGGACCTTGTTTGCTCCCCTGTAAGGATGCATTAGTGCCTTTGGGACTGTCAGGCACCGAGGCAGTGGACGGCCACTGGAGTGGCTGATTGCTGTCTCTGGATAATCCCAGGTTTCTCATGCCAGTACTGAGTGTACTGACACCCTTGAAAACTTTTGGCTAATTGCTCTGTCTTTGACTCAGTTTCCCAGTCAGCCCAAGAGACCTCACTGGAAGCAGCAATGCCAAACGGTGATTGAAAAACAAAAGCATTCACAAACGAGGCTTAAATTGCCATTCGTTATCTTAAAGAGTGAGAACTGTATGCTTTCAGATGAAATTGACTGCTAATTTGGGGCCTTTTGCAATCAAACTTTCCCCTGTATCAATGCTGTTAAGCTGAATCATTTGATGAAAAGGAGTGTCTCATAAAATAAAAGAATTCAAACAACTAAATTCCATGCAGAAGTCATGAAAACAAGGTTCATAATAAAACTGTGAGCTGGCAATGCTGCAAAACCTGTTATACGTCATTGCGAGGGACAACCTGACAAAAGGGACAGATTTTTTGGCTGTTGTAAATTGATGTAGCTCTTCTGCTTTTGCAGGAAATRCACAACTTAAACCATGTCCTCAGCTGGCATGTGAAACTCTGTAAGGATCGTAAGAAGTGATGAGGACAGACCATGGTGACTAGAAAGGTTGATTTATTTAAAATAAAATCCCCTCTCAAGCAGTGAGACATCAGCTCAGTTGATCCTGTCTATCTCTCACTGAAGCTGAAAATCATCATTACATCTTTTCCCTAATAATTAATGTGCTTGGCAGCTCTTGTTTCTCTCCTTAAGAAATCCATCTGTATTGTAAAGCTCTTATTATTTTACACATAGGTGGTACCTTCTATCAGAGGTGGGCAAAGCAGTTTGCAACATTTAATATTCTGAGCTTCACTAATGTTCTTGCTGAGCTGTTACAGAGAATTTTGCTGTTAGGTCTGGATGAATATGTGAAATGAGATTTGAGTGTGCATTTGCCATATTTTAAAAGAGCTTCCTTAGGATATAATCAAATTCCTTTGGTGTCTTGCTCCCTGCCATCTGTTACATCATCCTAATACTGTAACATGTTTAGCAACCCTGAGTGTGACAAGCTTGACTGACAAGGTCTGTGATCTTAGAGGCTGAGACTGAGGAGAGGCGTCTTTATAATTCCTCACCACTGACGTGTTAGGAGAGCCAAATAAGACTGATTATGCTTTTGTAGCTTTCTCTCACTTATTCATCACTCTTTTTCACCAGGACTGTGATGAAGTCAGTGCATGACAGACACTAAACACACTTGGATTTTTCTGTATAAGATGGGGCATTGTTTGAACACAGCAGGAAGCTGATATTTCCCAAACCTGAGAAGAAACCACTCAGAAAATCAGTGATATGGACTCTTCTGGAGTTAAAACCATGCAAGTGCATTTGCACCCAACTTCAAATCATTCAAGAGAAAACATGAGCCAAACCCYTCCAGGCAGACATCTCATGGAACACATTTCTGAACAAGGGTGACACATGGACCACCTTCTGTCTGTGAGGAATAGTTAACTGGCTTACTAAAATCAGCACTTTAAATAGTACTCTAAGCAGAAGTTTCTCTTTAAAAAAACAGAGGAGTTGTGCATAGGACTTACTTTATAGGACAGGAGGCACAAATCTATGCTGACCATCAGAGCCAGCTGTGATGATGTGGTTGTGAGTGCCAAGACCACGCCAGGACAGGCAGCCAGAGCAAGGCATGTGGGTGCTATACCTGGGTCTCTATTTACTTCCATAGTCAGCTATGMGCACAGAGGAAGAAAGGAAAAAGCAGAGCAGAAGAAGACTTGGAGACAGGCAAGAAAAGAAGATGGAGGCACATGAATGGAGACAAGAGATGAGTTTGTTGGATAGACTGTAAAGGAAGTGACTCAGGGATTTGAGACATGGAGGGGCAGTTTGTGCAGGGAGTCCTGAGCCAGTGCCAGAAAGGCTTTTCTGGTGCTGTGAAAGTGAAGAGCAAACAAGGGGTGCAGCCGAGAGGTTTACAGTGATACCATGGGGGCATACAAAGTGGTACTGGGTCTTCAGAGCCTTCAGCACTGCAGCTGGGCACCGGGAGGAGGATCCAGAGAATGGGAACAATRGGTCTGAATGAGTCGTTGGCAAGGGGTCCTCCTGGGGTGCAAAGATGGAATAGGAGGAAATTTTAGATTATGTCAATGAAAATGTATGGTAACACCAAAGTCTGAGAGAGAGKGGTATCTCAACCAGAGTACTAGGAAATAGCACACATTTTAACTCACATTCACAGTGCTGCTTCTAATCCATCTCTATCCCACTCAACCTGGGTTTAAAAAAAATAAAATAAAGGAGGTGAAGAGTGCTTTTTCCTGGAATCTAAATRCTCTGGGATAATCTGTGTTAGCAGGGCATGGGATGGTTCATTAAAGGCAAGTATAACAGACCTGGCTCAGTTAGTGAATTACATAGTGCTCCCAGGTCATTGCTTGCAATATAGAAAATTCATAAAGAGGGTGATTAGGGACACTGGACAGAAATCAGAGGACATATTAGCTGTCCAGCTCTCATGCTACAGAAACCTGACATACTGCTTCTCACAGATGGATTTGTTGTCCTTTATTTGGAGACTCTGGTAATCTCCAAACTCCTTAAGAAAAAACCAAGTTGGTCCATGTTTTGAAAACTGGATAAGAAATGTGGGTCTGCTCTCATTTATTCTAAGGCTCTTTTCCATGATGGCACTAAAGTGGGCTATAAAGCAAGCATAAATGCAATTTATGTCCATTACATGTAAAGAGGGATGAGTTCAAATGGTAATCCAGCCATGTATCATCGCGTTGCAGACTGGTAAATGGAATCCATTACGGGACCGTGTCTCTGTCCAAGGTACTGAAACTGCACCATGTCTAAGAAATCGGTGAGAGAAGGTCACTTTATGTACCTTCCCATCGACTACGAAATCTTTTTTTTTTCTTTTTTTTTTCTCACTGGTTTATGTTCTATTATATTCCTGCAGTAACATTTTAGATTAACAGCCCAGTTAATTAATATGGAATCCAAGTGGAAATGCTATAGAAGCACTTGTGACATTCACATTAATAACGGAGGGGTTCATCAAAATTAATGTTATTACAGTAAATACCAAGAAAATTAACTGTGATTAGCTCATTATTTTAAATTGTCCTCCCATCTGCATTTGGCTCTTCTAGACAGTTGTATGGAATAGGTATGGTGATGATTCAGGTCTTGGAATCAGAAAGCAAACAGAAAGCACAATGAGCTGTGATCAGTATTAGAGAAAGACTCACTCTCACTTTGCTATAAGGCAGTTAAATAAGACTTGGAAGCCTCCTTTCCTCATGTCCCTATCCAACATATCTAGGTTGTTTTGGTAGTACCGAATAGAAATCATTTACTAATAATGAGAAGAGATTCCAATGTAGGAAAAGTTTCTCTGTGTGCGGTGCCATAGTTGTATTAGGAGACGATTCCTACATCAACCAGCTTTGAGGCTAAATTCATGTGATGATAGTAGATAAGAAAGAAAGTTAAGGTATAGCGTGATGATCACATGGAGTGACTTGACAACTACCAATTGGAAAAACAGACCTTATATTCAAGTCTTCTGAGACTTTATCCAGTATACTGTTAATCTGAAAATACGTTCCACCACTATCACAAATATACAGAGAATATCTTTCTGGATAAAAGTACTATTCCATACCGTCCTTCTTGAATGTCTAACATAGAAAGCAAAAAGTTTATGCTGTGGCTACTTGTTTTGCAGAAACTTAAGCAAAGGACCCTAGCTTTGTCCACCAATAAAAAATCATCTTTTTGAGGCAAACAGGCCAAATCAAAATGTTCAGGTTCCCCACAATATTCAGGAAAATGAGAGGAAAAAAAGGAGTTTCAATTCAGAAAGCATATGAAATATGTGGGCATGCAGAAAGATATCCATGTGTTCTGCTCTGCAGCAGCAACACGAGTGTGCAGAATGAGGAATGCACAGATTTGCATTTTGCAAAATTGTCTGTTTGCTGTTTTCCACCTCTCATTTTCATGTTGAGTAAAAGACCGTATAAGATAAAGAGTCACCTGATGTAAATATTTGTAACTTGGCTTAACTGGAGCTATTTTGCTATGCTACAGAAAAGAAACTGGGCCTTAGAATGCTGCATAAATAAGAAATATAACAACAATAACATGTAGGAAATTAAACACTTGGTGTAGATAAAAGTAATGATAATTAAATAAAAAATATGCAAATAATGGAGGAAATCAGTTAACTACATATATACTTATTGAAGACATTACAGAAATGACCACTGCAGCACTTCCTCATCAGAGGTTGGAGGCATTGTTGTTGCAAGTAAAATGTCAAAGACTAAGATACACCCCAGTTTATGGATACCATCATCAGCTTCAGTGGAGCTATTCTGATTTATGCCATTTTGAGATCTCATGGAGAAGCTGGGGTGTCAAAACCAGAGTTTGCAAGAACTGAAAATCCACAGCAGTTTGGTTCAGTGATGTCTGTGCTCTTTCATAGGTATGATTTTTTTTCCCTAAAGCTCCTGTGATGTCCTTAGTGCTCTCCCCATTGATACTTGGTGAGAAGTGCCTCCAATCTGCATATAACTGATGCAGTAAAAATAAATAATAGAAAGAAATCATAGTCATTCCTGAATTAACTTTGGGTTTCATTTTAACATTCACGTTTAACAAAATGCCTCTTTTTGTAAGGAGAATTGCTTTTTTTCTTGTTTTAAATTAGATTTTTTTCAAACAGAGAAATGAGTTTTCTGCTTCTGTTGAAGTTGAAGCAGAGATGACAAAATGAACTGCCTAGCTTTTTAACAGGAAACTTTACATTTGAAAATACCATTCTGAATAGAATCTGGGAATTTGTACACACTCATTTATCATAGAGGCCATGAAAGCAGTACCCTCCATTCCTGTCTAGAGAGAAGGAATGAGCTATCCCAGCAGTGATATAACTGCAAACTGCAGTTAAACATAGGAGACTTCTGAAGTCTACTACCATGGTCCATTTCAAAGACAAACAATTTTTTCCCCTCTAAGGCCTGCTCTGGAACAGGAGAATATATGTCGTCTACCTGGCAGAAGGATCCTTCATTTTGTCTGTTGCCACTAAATTTGTTTTGCATCTTTAATGGAACCAACAAAAACTAACCAAGAAAATCATTAAGGTTAAATCTGCTCTGCTGGAATTGCTGTTCTGCTAGAAAATATTTAGGTGTCTGAAAATGGGAAGTTGAAAGTGTGGTAGATGGGGCTATTGACTGATGCAATGGGTAACACACAGGTTGGATAAATCAGTGTGCGGTGGGGTTTGCAGTCCCAGCCTTTCYGCTGTCTCTGGGTGTGACAGTGACAACTCAGTTTGTCCATGCCTTAGTTCATCCAGCTGTGATAATGATTGTCTTTCTGTCAGAGGCTGCTGAAGGGCTCTGGTTAGTTCATTAATGCACATAAAGACTTTTTAGCATTTCCTGAAAGCATTACTGTCATTTACAAGGCACACCATTCTTGGTGTCAAATTAATCTGCAGCAATAAAGGACTGGGCTGCACACCTCTGACATACTACATCTGTAAAAGTATGTGCAGAGACTGCACATGTTTTGTGGAAAAAAAACACCTCTCTTTAGCCCCATCTATTAATTAATTTATTTTTTTAAAATGATTCAGAGACAATGTAACAGGGAAAGCAGCCAATTTGTAGTTCTCCATTCTGATTAAATGCTGCCTCTGTCTCTGATAATCCAGAGGGAAAAAAGGGGGGGATAATGGTGAGCATCTGAACTATTCTTTAACATATAAAATATGTTTTCCAGAGAAAAAAAAAAAAAAAAATCATTTTATGAAACAACTTTTCAATATACAAATAACCATCTTCCACACCTGTGTGTATGCACATGTGTACACACACCTTTGTAAAAATGAAAAGGTGAAAAAAGATTGGCAAAAGACACCTCAGGTGGCCATGAGCATTACTAATATCAAAACTCTTTTTATACATTAGTATCATGCTGTCATGGTTTAACCCCAGCCAGCAACTAAGCACCACACAGCCACTCGCTCACTCCCCCATGGTGGGATGGGGGAGAGAATCGGAAGGGTAAAAGTGAGAAAACTCATGGGCTGAGATAAAGACAGTTTAATAGGGAAAGCAAAAGCCACGCACACAAGCAAAGCAAGACAAGGAATTCATTCACTACTTCCCATGGGCAGGCAGGTGTTCAGCCATCTCCAGGAAAGCAGGGCTCCATCACGCGTAACGGTTACTTGGGAAGACAAACGCCATCACTCCAAACACCCCCCCTTCCTTCTTCTTCCCCCAGCTTTATATGCTGAGCTTGACGTCATATGGTATAGAATACCCCATTGGCCAGTTGGGTTAGCTGTCCTGACTATGCTCCCTCCCAGC
>JAYKAV010002553.1:160944-195408 GCA_035582835.1 Phoebastria nigripes
GCCACAGACGCTTCGAGATGTACCTGCTTGGGCATGGGCTTATCCACGGCCACAGACACGTCGGGGTGTCGTGCTCCCACGTGGACTCATCCACAGGTCACAGTCCCTTTGACTCGAGTTCACACTGGAGTTCCAGCCAGTCCAGTCCAGCAGCACAGAAACAGCAGCGATGCCCTGGCTGTCTGCCAGCCCAGGCGCATCCCCATTGCTGTTATCAAAATGTTCCCAGGCACAGCACAGTRAGATGATAAGCAGTACAGCAGGCAGCAAAAGAAGAAAGCAGCCACTAACGAGCACGAGACTCTAATATACAGTAAGGCAAGCAAGCCCCATGGCAAGCACAGGAGCCTGCCAATTAATAGCTAAACAGCAATAACAGTTATAAATTCGATCTAGCACATTCCAATCAAATCTGTCGTTATCTTGAACCYTTCAAGCCCCACATTGGGCGCCAAAAAGGACTGTCRTGGTTTAACCCCAGCCAGCAACTAAGCACCATACAGCCACTCGCTCACYCCSCCATGGTGGGATGGGGGAGAGAATCGGAAGGGTAAAAGTGAGAAAACTCGTGGGTTGAGATAAAGACAGTTTAATAGGGAAAGCAAAAGCCACGCATGCAAGGAAAGCAAAACAAGGAATTAATTCACTACTTCCCATCGGCAGGCAGGTGTTCAGCCATCTCCAGGAAAGCAGGGCTCCATCACGCGTAACGGTTACTTGGGAAGACAAACGCCATCACTACGAACGTCCCCCCTTCCTTCTTCTTCCCCCAGCTTTATATGCTGAGCTTGACGTCATATGGTATGGAATATCCCATTGGCCAGTTGGGTCAGCTGTCCTGACTATGCTCCCTCCCAGCTTCTTGTGCACCTGGCAGAGCATGGGAAGCTGAAAAGTCCTTGACTGGTAGACTACTTAGCAACAACTAAAAACATCAGCATGTTATCAACATTCTTCTCATGCTAAATCCAAAACATTGCACTATACCAACTACTAGGAARAAAATTAACTCTATCCCAGCTGAAACCAAGACACATGCTAATTGTGATGCTTGCAGCATTGTAAACCATCTTGCTACATCAAGCTGAATGAAAGACTTACAAAAAAAACAGAGACAGGAGAGATGGGACAAGTTGATTAAAAAAACACTTTCAAAGAAGCATAAAGACAATCTGCTAAACTGCCAAGCTTATTCTGAATCAGATGAGCTATTCTGAATTCCAGCAGGTGAATCTGGTCCTTAAAATTAGGAAAGTAGGATTTTGACAGCCTTTTCCTTTTACAAAACCAAAATTCTCAGTAAGCCTAAAGTTTGCTCCTGTGTGTCCACCCTCAGCACCTTCAGCCGTGGGCTTAGCATCTTGCTGGATTAAGTCCATAAGCAGTAGGCTAGATATGGCAGAGTTCCCTGCAAAGGTAAAAGGCTGATCCATTTAAAAAGCACATCAACATTTTTTGCTGCTGGCCATGGGCTCAAAATGCTCCTTTTGGGGAGGGGGACAGGGCAGTCACCTCCTGTCTTGCTGTTCCAGTGAACAGCATGATCCGTAACTGATGGAGGCCACGCCTGTGAAAGGAAAATAACCCAGAAATACTGAGACACAATCCATGTACCATGGATAACTGTGCCTTTATAAAACTACCCAAGGAGGTCAGAATGAGAACCTGTGTCCTTTTCCTCCAAATGTACTATCATGTTTCATTTGAAGGAGAATTGACCCTTYCAGAAGTAAAGTCTCTATCACCCTTGTGAGTGCAAACATCAGTAGCACAGCCATTTATGGTTTGCCTTAGCAGGATCACATGTAACGGAAGCAAAATAATTACATATTTTTTCTCATTTTCAAAGCAAAACATTAAGGAGAAAATCTCATTTTTCTTTCTTCCATTCTCTTCAGGTCCAAAGATGATGGGGGTGAAGTATCAATTTATCAAAATCCCAGAACTACTGCRTAATTAACTTGAACCAAACAAGAGATCTTCCTGTGATTTTGTATTACAGTCAACCTAAGTATGAAAGGAAACAGTGTAAGGAGAACATGCAGTATGATAAAAGTTAATATTCTAGAAGATAATGAGATGTAAACTGCTAGTTGGAACAATACCTACAGGACCAACTCTTCAAAWTTTTTTTTTTTTTTTGCCARAGATAGGGGTATTTTTATGTATTAATAATAATTTTCAGTTCTTGAGCTCTTTATAAAGGAGATCAGTAACAAAATGCCTTTTCTTTTCAGAGGAAGAAACTGAAGCAAAAAGAGATACGATACACAGAGCTCCTTAGCAGACCAGATATACTCATCACCATACCACAGACTTCCTGAGTTTCCTTTTAAGTTCTGAAGTATGATGGCTTTTAAATACTGTACAGTTTGTCAGGTATTAAATACTGACCATGTGGTTGGGGCAATAGTTTGAATTCAGAAATCAGCTTTCAGACAAAACTAAATAGTCAAGAAATTATCCTGTTCAAAGTGTGTTCCAACACATTGTATCACTTTTGCCCTGCACATTAGCCTAGTGTTTAGGAAATCAGACTGTAAATACTCAGATTCCTGTTTTAAATGAGCAGGTGTCGCTTATGGGCAAGAGATGTAATTTAGGCATTTTCTGTACTTCAAAAGGCATTTAGACATCTGAGCTAGACATAGTCCTCCTTCTGGCCTGGAAGTGTGGTCTAGGGACTAAAGCACTGGATTTTAACTCAGAAGACTTGCATCCTGTTCCTGGCTCAGCCATGTAGCAGCTGGTGACCTTGGACTTGATAGCGCTTTCCTAGGACAACCTTACCTCATCCTCTTGCTTGTCTCAAGACAGCTACCTTCATGGTCCTATATTCTTCCTAGGTCTATCCCTGTCCACATAGCTCTGTCTTCTCTGTCTGGAAGGTCACGTTCCTGACAAAGTCCTGCGATGCAGTCATTTTGACTTCAAACAGTTTTGAAGACTGACTACTACACTGCACCAACAGCTGTGTGTTCCTGAACACTCTTGATCCTATGCAGGGAGAATTACAATAGTCCAGCCAGGCAGCCTGCCACAGCCATAGGTGAATGTGTCCGCTACTCCTTGGCCTCAGAGCATTTCAATGCCAATCATTGGTCCTCTGTTGTTAATGGCTAAAAAAGATCTTCCCTGGTTCTTCTGCTGAGGCCCTGTCATTCAGAAGTAACAAGTCTAACTTCACTGCGAATTGCTTTAATGAGCTGTAGTACGTAGTTACAGATACATTAGGCATGGGCTCGCTGGCTCCCTAATTTGTGCTCCAAAAAAGCTGGGATAAAACACTGTCTGCACTTGCATGTTTTGTGATTTAGTGTTTGCAAAGTGCTTTATGATCTGTGGTGCTGCGCTGCCACTGTTCTTGAAAAGTGCTGCCACAAACAGAAAATGGCACTTTTCTGTTCCAGTCACTTGGGGACAAGATAATAGCTGCAACTGTGTCTTTGTGCRTGCATCATGCAACAAACCTCCCATCTGGGATGCTCTCAGAGTTAATAAGAGTAAGTGGTTGCTTGAAGAGAGCCTTGCCTTCCTGTTTCTTTAGCCTGGCTTCTCTTACCTGTCTGAAAACATCTCCTAACTGCCAGTCTAACACTTGTATCTCGACAAAGGGTTGCTTCTCTAAGCAAATATAATAATCACCAATGTCACGATGACCCAAGCAGGACTTTCAGCTCAATATTGTGCTGAAATGTCTTTTTCTGGTATGCATGCCATGGATGAAAGGGTTCATTTCTGTAGGACTGAGAGATTTTTTAATCTTGCAAAGGAAGAGATGAACTTCTTATTTTAAAATAAATGTTATGCAGTATTATCCTCTGGACAATTGCCATTCTCTCTACTACATACAGATGGTTAACTACGTGAAAGAATATATTCATTTTCCTTGCTGCTCCAGGCACTGGGCTGGTAGGAAAACTAACATGGATATGCAGAAAATAGAAAAACTGAAAGGTTACTCTGTCCTGAAGTCTGATTAAAAGGGGGGGGGGGGAAATCCACCCCTGTAGCAGTCACCCTTTTCAGGTCCAAGTTTTGGTGAATATTGTTGTGAAATCTTTTTTTTTAATTAATTAATTTAGGTGGAATCTTAAAGGTTTGAGTTTAGAAAGCCAAAACGTAAAAGAAGTCTTGCCACTTAAATCATGATGGAAAAATCTAGGGGTAGGAGACATTCCTTTTGACAGGGGTCAGACTTTTCATTCAGACATGGTATATATTTTTGTATAAATAAATAAATAAATAGAAACCAAAAGGAATGAAAGATCAAATCATTCTGCTTTAAATGCTGCAAATAGAATGTTTTGACCCCATTTTCACATTTTATTTCAGTTTTTGAAGTTTTTCCGTTCTGAAGTTAGAGGCAGCATGTTTCGGTGAAGTGGTTTGCATATAACAATTAGCATTTTCCAATGGGAATAAAGTCTCTATCACTTCTCTTTAGAGACGAATCATTACCATCAGATGACTGCCATCTTAGCCAGCACTGGGGACAGAGACAGATATCTCCAGTTAAAGTCATAAGTCTCTACAGCAATAACCGCAGTGCTGGGCACCGTGAGCTCTGGCTATAATAGCTTTCCTATATCTTATTTTGGGTATGTATGTCAAGAACTGACCAGTGATTTAGCAACCTCAGAACAATGCAGTGGTATTATTCCAAGCTGGTGAATGGAAAGGTTTTTTTTTGATCACAAGGGTTGGTTGAGAGATCTTTGTGGCTGAAATAAGGTTTGCTTCATCTCAGAGTAACTCAGTAAAAAACATCTTACCAGGATGCATTAATGATTCTGCTGCTCACTGACAAAGAAAAACAGCATCAAGGTTTTTCACCTACTTTCAGAGGATAAGAAATAACAATGCCTTTACCAATCAAACAGAAACCACTGAGAACTCAACTTGTGATAGCCAGCTGTTGGTAGTAACTTCTAACCCTGTAATGATAGGTTAGGACAAAAATTTGGTGGTCATGGTGATGCTGTCCACATAGAGAGATGAATACCATACCCCTGTTGCTAATTTAAATGCTTTAAAGCAGTCTTTGCTTGGAACAGGGTGCTAGGAATAAACAAATCTGACTGACAAAAACACAAAAGAAATAAATCAACCACAGTAACTCTTTAGAGTCCTTTGCCAATGGTGCAGTAAAAATAAATGTTTGCTGTAAGAACAGCTCTTTGCAAAGTTAGGTTGTCCTGAAGCTGAGCAAAGTTTTCTTGGCATCAGTTAGTATTGCAGAACACTACTGTCCCACTGTAGATAAATGTTGCTCCAGAAATGCAAATTATCACTGCAACTGCAAGCATGGACTAAGCTTTTAATTCTGTCCCTGTAATTTTTCCTATTCATGTCGCTTTGGACACACCATTTCATTAGGATTTAGCCAGGAGATTAGAAGATTGGGGTGGGGGGAAGAAGCAGCTTTGGGATTGGTACCTCGAGATGTTCTCTACTGCTCTGCCAGCTGTGCAATGAGGTAGTCAAGAGTCTTTTAATTCTGGTGATGGAGAGACAAGCAAAGAGTAATTTGCAACTCAGGCTGGAGTAAGGATATGCGTCAGTTCATGGATTATTTGTTTATTTGTTTGCTACTGTGGTCTGGGAGAGAATTTGCAATCTGACTTTCTCTGAGCATGCCCTGTGTCTGGGTTCAACAGGCCTGTCACCAAGAGGTAAATAAAAAAGCAATCTCCTGTCTAGGAGCTTGATTTTAAAATAATTGAAAGAAAACAAGTATATCAACTCTTAGTTCAGATTTCCTAAGATCTTCTCCTTGAAGGATGAGTTTCTAGTGAGGAGAGATTCCTGGGTTTTGTTCCTGGTCATGCCTTTCAGTTTGGCAATATTCACAATTTGTCCCCCAAATGGCCATCAAACTATCAGATGGCTTTGGAACAGCTGACCTTTGCTGCTACATGAACTTTCTGCTCCAAGTTATGCCATATCCCACCTCCACTGCCTGTAACAGTTAAAGAGAATGCAAGTTTCTAAGATCACCCCTGGACAGGGATACCAGAGACAGCTCTGTTGTAGTTTATTGCATGCTTATCTTGTATAGCTCTGTAACTGTGTTGCCCTGTTATATGTACTACGCAATGGATATAGGTTATCCTTGGAGAAACCATAATAATTCATAAACAGCTGGGTTTTACTGACACATCTTATGTGTATATACATACATATATATGTGTGTGTTTCTTTAAGAAACAAACTAATAGTTCTTCCTTGTGATTTAAGCACAGCTTTATAATTACACATGAATGACTAGGGATGCCAGTAATTGTATGGGAGGAGCTTCATCATCTTGAGAGCTGTAGTATGAGGGTTTTCCCCATAGAAGTGTGGAAAAGGACAAAAAGGATATGCTTTATCATCTTGCCTTGAACTTCCCTTTTTTCCTCCCCAATAACAGCCACAAACCACACTGCTGAAAGGTCCATCACACATTCATCACTTCTTTTTCCTGCACCACGAAGCTTTGCAGCCTTCAGCCACCAGTGTGATTCCAGCCTCCAAGGTGCTGTTAGTCCCAGGTGACAGGAACAAGACCCTTGGGCAGAGGAGTTGTTGGGTCAACACTAGCATGGGTGCATGGGTCAGTGTTAGGTTTAGACTCCATGAGCACTGGCTTCCCCTCTCAGCTCTGCTGACACCTTGCGTGTTATTGCCTTGACTTCCTGGCTGGAACACATTAATGGTGACATTTACTCCTGTCTGTTTTGACAGAGAGATGCAGCAGCAGAGCTGTTACAGGGAATTCCTGTGAATTTAAGGCATGAGGTCAAGCTGAGCTGTGGCCTTGAGATGTAGCCAATCTCTTTCTCCTCTCCTCTTCCCCCATCCTGCCAGCCACTTGGGCTCCAAAGAGGAAGGTAGGACACGGGGATGCTGGCTACAGAAACTGCAGGCCATCTCTAGGCAAAGCTTCTTAACTTTCAACTTTTTTTTTTTGAGGTATCTTTCAGATGTGTCTTTTGTGGCATTTTTATTTGGATGTGTCTTTTGATAACACTTGTTTTCCTGTCTGTGCRGACAGTACTTGACCTTAGCTGTGGCCTGCTGGCATAAGTCAGAAACAGAGGCAGAGATCAGTCCCTCGCTCCCCCGCAGGCCCTGTTCCTCTCTCAGTGCCTCCCTGTCTGCATTGATTCACGGTCTGCCCACCTCTAGTTCAGAACAGCCAGAGCTGTAGCAAACCTCTGTTTTTGCCTGTGGCTGTATTTCTGCAGGCTGTGATCTTCTCAGATCACACACATGCAAAGGTCAGGTGGCGGAGCACCAAACCCTCCCGAAGCCCAAGGGTGCTGCAGCTGTCAGCAGTGACAGGCCAGCGTGCTGCAGGATGGCCCTGGTGCCACAGTGGGACACAGAGGAGAGCTGTACTGTTGGATATCTCTCTGATGAGAGCTAAAAGCCAGCTCCTTGCTGCTACTGAACATTGCAAATCCCACATGCTTTCTTTCATCAAAGAAGAGATGCAGAAATTCATATGTCCTAGCTGTATTTACCAGCTTGGTTTTTCTAGATGAGTTTATGAAGGGGGAAGGACCTTATGTGATGTGACTATGGTTCAGAGAGGGAGGCTGGAGCCTTCTGTTCTACCCCACATCTCAGYTCAGGCAACTAAACGCTCTGTCCTAAAGCATTAGCGCATATAAATCCACCTTTTTCCAGATCGGTTCCAAAGTTACAGCTCCAAACCTCTGGTTATAAATGTTTAGGCAGCTGATTCAGAGACTGAAAAGAGCAGTCACTGGAAGGTTTGCCCATCATGGAAATGGAGCAGGGGTGTTACCCCCAGCTGTAAGCTCTGACATTAATTAGCCATTAGAGGGAGACAAAGAGCTGTGTTTCTTGCACTTCACCATGGTTCTGCAGAGGCAGTTACTCAATATTACCCAGCTGCTCAATCCAGATGTTGTTTTATTTAGCAATGAGTAAAGCAACTTCTGAGCAACTCCTGCCACCATGGGGATGGGACAGCTGCAGGGCTGCTCCCCATCTCAGGGGACATAGTAGAAGCACTAACTAATACACGTGCATTGCCCACAGAAATGTGAAATAAGGCCACCTCTAGATACACAAGGCTGGCTTTTGCTCTCTACAGTTGTTGCAGATGGAGCAAGAGAGAGAGATGCACTTCACTCATAAGAGAGAAGCAGCGATATGTTTATTGATGTAAGACAGCAATTTAACAAAATTTTGATAGTAAATGCAACAGTGAGTTAACAAGATTTGATGGCAAGGTGCACTTGATTATTTAGTGCATGGAGGTCAGGGTCAGACAAAATTGTCAGGGAGACCCTCCCGTTGAGTCACGAGGTTCAGAAAGGACCCCCTTGCTTTCTAAACTCCTTCTCAGAGAGGAGTCTAGGTGCAGCTGGATCCAATCCTAGTCCCAGACTTGGTCAATGGTTTATATCTGAAGGATTATATGCGCAATCAATGCTTTATATCACTTAGTTACAATTTCCAAGTTTAGCATGCTATTAGTCACTTAYCGAGGATCTGTTGCAGCAAGGATTCTCTCAACCTCGAGGAGTAACCTAGAGAGGCGTCCCTACTCAAGGGGAGATCCTGGCATGCAGCCCGCTGYCAAGCAGGAGAGCTCAAAGGGCTCTTAGGCTGCCCACTATTTATGGGGGTAAGATGATTGTCTCATAGTCATATTTACAAACTGACTGCAGATGTTGGTTTCTTCCAAATTTATCTGGAGTCACACATTGATCAGCACTGTGGGTAAGTGAATGCATCGCCTATTGTGTGGTTATCTGCATCCATCAGATGCATTCATCACGGTTGCCACAGGTGATTATTGCTTGAGCAGGGTTAAGGGAAAAAGTCAGGTCGGGGGCAGGGGGAGCACACCGTCACAACAGTGGTTCGGATAACCATGGAAGGTTCAAACTACAAACACACACTGCAGCCCGACTTCCCTACTTGCCATACCAGTTCAGCTAAAGCTCCTAGGTCATGTCTTTCTTTAATATATCATCCAAACAGAAGCTGACATCCCCTCCTTTCCCCAATACATTTCAGCTTTCTGTTGCACAAGGTGAAGAAGGAAAGAGTTTCCTAATAAACTCCCCTTTCTTGTCACCTGTGTATCTCTGTGAAGGGAAATCCACAGCCTAATGCCCAGCACGCCAGCAGCTCCCCCATCCCATCAAATCCCTTCTGTGCCTCTATTATCCTGAGTGCTACCCCAGGGACAAAGCATTCCCAAAAGGGGAGACAGGAATTCCACAACCCATAGAGAAACTTGAAATCTTGGCTCACATCATTGGAAAATGGCAAATCTTTGATTTTCTTAGACTATTCACACAYAGGGGAACTCAGAGATTAGTGTATGCTACTCAGCTGAGGCTGCTCTCACCTGAAGGTTGCCAATGCAGGCAATACACTAAAAGGCATGTATATCAGGGACAAACATAGCTAAGGTTGTTATAAATCTCTTGGACCAAAGAACATGCATTTAGCCCATAACATAGGTAGTGGAATTCAGGTCTGTCTGCACACATACACAGAGGTGTCTTTTAAGCACTATTRTCTCATAATTTTCTAAAATTATTTTCCCAAGGATTCATTTGACTAGTGACATGCAGTGTAAGGCAAGGGACCCATGCAGGCTCATCATAATTCTTTCTGTCAAATCTGTGAAACTGACTGAGAAAGAAGTGTGGGGCAGGGGGGAATGAACAAAACTTGCCAAAATTTGAGACCAGATATGCAAATGTTAGACTCCAAATCTTTCTGCCATTGTATGTTAGTGGTTTAATTCACCACAGGAAAAAAAATGTTAAGAAGTGGGAGATATCAGAAGCTGAGCATATTGGAAAGTAATATAGAAGGGAGGGAGGTAATATAACTTTTCATATTCTTGACAAGGTTACTTGGGAAGTTTGCAAAATGTCCCTCTCTTTCAGTCTGTGCTCTCCCTTTAATGTTGCTTTTTGCATCAATATGAAATGGGGCAGAGCACTCAAACAGGTTCCAGCTGGGGATTCAYGGAGGTAGCCTCATTGTTGGGAGAGTAGCAAGCATTGCATTTCAAATTGCCCTCAGTGGTGCACCCCTGCCTTAAAGTAATCTCACAGGACTGGAGCTAAACAAGCAAAATGAAGAGGAAAAGCAGTATATCTTCTTTATATGAAGGCTTTGCATGATGCTCAAACAATATTGTACACAAGATTTTAATGAGAAAAATAGTGTTTCTATTGTAAAACAGCAACACAAATATTCAAGCAAGTAAGAAAAGGACTTTTCTACCTCTAGGATTGGTTTCTGCTGAACAAACATGCCTGAAAATGTTTCAAGACCCTTTTTCCACCTGTGGAACACAGGCAAGGTGTCTCRGGGCCAGATTCTGAACTGAGAGAAATCAGGACAGCTCTGCTGACTCTGGGGGAAAGTTTGATTTTCACCAACTGAAACTGTTATAGGCAAAAAAATAGTTTGAACAGTGAATGCCAACAGGCGGCAGATAATTGGGTGTACACATGTGAGGGGATGAATGACCAAAACTGAACTTTTTGGCTGCTCATGCATTGTAGTCTACTGCTCTGCATGTAGACTATTTTGGTTGGGAAAACAGTGGACTTGGGGGATTGGAAAGAGAGGAGGCTGTTCAAAAAAGGGTTCCCAAAAAGAAGTGGTTTCAGAAGGAGGAAGTGGGGCCAGAAAGAAGAAGGTGAAGATCCCACTGGAGGAAAGATGTGGGGTGTGGGGAAGATCATGGAGACCAGGAAGACGAATGCTGGGGGACAGTCAGTGACCTTGTCTGGTAACGCCACCTCCCTGTGGGGAAGGGAAGTTGAGACCTGGTGAATGCAGTGCTGGGGGAGAGCAAGCGTGCAAGTGTATGTGTGAGATAATCAAGTAAGGTAAAAGCTCTAATCTCACTTGTTCTTAAATAAATGCCAGTATCCAGATTCACTGTGGGCTGTGGTTTACTCTGTCTCACCCGTGTCAAAGACCCAATCCTAATCAGTCATTGTAATTTCATTGTCCTATATAYAGCTTAGCAAAAGTTGCTTTCCCTCTGGAGTTGTCCCAGTCCCTGTGAAAGGGATGAGCTTAATTGWTAATGCAGCTCACAGCACAATATTGAATTACACAGTCAATCACAAACACACCAGTTAAGTCTTTTTCTTTCCTTATGTGTCCTCTTTGGGTGGTTTCACACTGATGCAATTCATTGAAAATCAAAGTAAGTACAACCCTACACAGGGAAAATTGCATCTGAAGGTTTCCCAGAGACTCAGTGGTGACCAGCACTGAGACATTACTTTATCAGCCTTGAAAGAAATATTCATCACTGTTTTGGCAGCTTTGTCATTCAAGTGGCAGGAAGAATTCAGTTTTCCATTCAGCAGGTGCTAATACAGTTATATCAAAACCTAAGCATGGTAGAAAATAACCCACACATACATATACATGCACAGTGCTCCTGCCCTTCCACGCCAGCTCTTTAAAGCTCAGCAGCGGAAGGGATCTGACCTGAAATGTTACAGCCAAGTTGTTATTTCATGTCCTGTAAACATGTGCCAGATGATTGCTTCTTCCTCTCAGGCAGAAAGATGGAAAATACCAGGTCCTCACTTGCCAACAAACCTTGGGACTCAGTGTGATTCTCCCTTTAAACACCAAATCTGCWGCTTTGTAGCTGGGAGGCTTTTCACGGCTTCCCTTCAGTCCTCCTGAAGATGTGAATTTAGACTGAACGTTGGCACTACTGGGAAGAACTCAAGATTTCTTTAGGAGGGACAAGAACTGAATTGAGTAGGACCCACCAGAGGAAATGTCACTTAAATGAGGGACATTTGCTCTTTTCAGAGGCCTAGCCCTTGATGTGTCAAGAAAATGGGAGCTTGTTGGAGAAGAAAAAGGTTTTCTTGCAGACAAAAGGATGTCTTTGTGAATGAGATACCGACACACACTTGATATTATAAGCCCAAGCTGTTTGGGGTTTAGATTCATGAATGGGAAAGTGTATAGAAATCTGGCGCCTTCAAATTTCCCCTACCTTGGCTCTGATACTATAGGAACATTGCTCTTTATGTACGACTATTTTAAAGTGAATTAAGAGAGATTTTAGCTTTCTTCAGTTTGYAGGATTATATAGGCAGCTGAACCATCCAAGCAGTGAGAAGCAGAGGATCCATCAGAGTGGTTGGGATGGCCAGATGAGAGCAGAAAAAATTACAGTCTTCCCAAGATAAGTTGTTCTTCTCTGTGAACCAGGGAAAAATGTCTTTTAGCTGCAGAGGAGAAAAAAAGAAAGACATTTCTCACATACCAAAAAGTAATAAATTGAAAAGTCCTGATTTCTTAAAGCAAACTGAAGTAATCTCTGTTTAACTATATCAGCTGCAGGGCTGGGTCTTGGTATGAGGGTTATCTGATAGCCTCAAAGTTTCTGATAGTAATTCAGTGTTGATTACAGAAATAACAGAGGGCAAAGGAACCCTTCAGCTGAGAGACACAAAGCAACGCTCAAGCTTAAACCCTGCTATTTCTCACATAAAGTTTTGATGGACTGTACACAACTCCCCCRTTACATTTTCTCATTGTTGACTTATTTCTGAAGGAACCACTCCACACTGTGTACATTCATGCTGCTTTTCCTGTTGCAAATACCAACCTCATTGATACCTTGAGTGGGAAGTTGAGTCCATGAAACTTTGAAAGACCCTTCCCCCTTGGATGAGAGAGACTCAAGCAAGGCCAGAAATCAATATAATAGAGTTGAAGAAATGAAAAATGGAGGATTCATATACCTGCTATGATGGTTTTTCTACTCAAGTGTATCTTTCCTTCACATGACCCCAATCCACGTACCTTCATACCTTCTTGAAAATGTTACCCAGAGGCAAGAAAAGCAGGAGGTCAGTTTTCTTATCCCCTTTGTATTGTATTCATAATTGATATTTTTCCCATTTGTGTCTGCTTGCAAAATTGTCCATGAAGCTAGTTTGTAATGTTTGACTTTATTTCATCCAAAATTGAACTGTAAATCTATTCTATCAAAAATACCTGTACTAGAACAGACTACTTGTGCATGTGACTGCAATATTCCAAATTTTCATAGAGCTGGTTAGCTATAGTGATAATTTATTATTATTGTACATAGTTAAAACATAGAAATCTAAGCTGTAGGCTAAGGAATAAAGCTCAAAATACCCATGTTTTCTATATTAGTGAAATTTTACTAGGACTGTTTCTTAGTAAGAAATTTTAATAAAATGTTTTTAATAATTTTTTTCCATTAAAATGTTGGGGGGAGAGGGAAACAAAATCAAGAAAATGTCAGTTATCTCTAAAATATACAAAGTTGTATCACTCTTTTTAAAATCACATTCCAGCAAAACACGCATTTTAGGAAAGATGACATCTTCTAGATGTATTAGTATGTCTCTGCTCTTCTGTATTGCCCTTTCACCTTTCAGAAAGAGAGATGCTTTCTGCATTTCTGATTGTGTTTTACCACAACAGACAGGAATAATATGATCTGGCAAGTTGTCCCTGAGCTGACTTCCATACACACTAAATGATCTTTGCAGTAGATGACATTCGTCAACATAGATAACCTCAGCACAATAAAGAGATGTGACCAGATTCTCCAAAACTATAAATTAGTATAGCTACACTGAAGAAAAAAGAGCTAAGTCAATTTATACCAGCAAAGAAGCTGTGTGATACAGAGTCAAGTTGGTTAAATTACAGTTTTCTTGAATTATTTGCTGTAGCTTAAGAAAATGAATTTGTTTGTGTTCATTGTGAATACCTTTTCAGTAATGACTCTGTGCCTTTTAAATAAAATATTTATAAAAGGTCTAGGAGACTCTCATCATATTCTGGTTGGATAGAGCAGAGAGTGTTTAGACACTGTAATGTAATACAGGTAGTATTACTCCAACACAATTTGTGTTTGCCTCCTGAGGTGACTAATATCACTAGCAAAGCTTAAGTGTAGTGATGGGAGAAGCTTTTGTTTTAGCAGCCAAACTGTGACAGGGGACAGTAGGCATGAACTTAATTCTGTCACTTCTTCCACATGCTGTTTAGAAGGGCTTAGCAGAATACTCAGGGTGTGATGTGTTAAAGCATTGCCCTAAAATTCAATGAGAGATGCCTTAGTCATGTTCCTTTTCTAAAGTCTTACACTCTGAAGGATAGATGGTACAACAGAAAAGCACAGTTTGTTTGATATGCAGGTGGTAAAGCACAGTAGCAAGGAGTGGCTTGCAATCAGGCTTATACACATCCAAGAGACATTTAGTGTCAGGGATTGTGGCTAGCAATAAATTACTATGTACCAATAGATGTAATCCACTTGATTAGTTTATATTGGGTAAAACTGTGCATTATTTGTCCAACACTCTGAAGGTCTGGAGAGTCCTGGCACAGAGTCAATGGCACATGCTTAGACAAATGGCCTTGTCATATGCTTATTGGCTTTCAAAAGGTTAAAAAGTGTGCCCACTGTGTAAGACAGACAAATGTTCAACCATTTTGATAACTGAGAAGACTCTGTTTCATTTCATGTCATACAAATCCAAAAAAGATCAATCCAGAGCTGAAGGAATTCACAGGGCACCTAAGTTACTATGGTGTCTATACCCAAAATCACATAAGGGAATGCTATAAGTACCATAATGTTACTGGTGTCATTATTGGAAAAGGGACAGACTCTGGAAGAAATCTGGGGTGCAACTTGACATTAAACCCATGGTGGAGTAACTCAGTTGCTCTACCTCTGCATTGAAGAGTCCTTTCTTCCTTCTATCACCTTTTGTTTTAGCTCTGGATCCCAGGCTAACTCTGCAGCTACAAAGAGACTCTGGGGTATGAACAGTGTTATGGAGTTTACATGAAAATCAGTCGTCTTTAACAGAGAAAAGGAAGAATGTTCAAAAAAAAAAACTCTCAAGTATCTGATAGAAACAACTGCTATAAAACTTTAAGGCAGGATCTAAGCTCTGGGCAGATGAATGTTTAGACAGATAAGAAGTCTGTGAAAAGACAAGTTCAGCCAGGGAATTCCCTTTGACTTGATATTGATAGTATTATTGTCAGAAAAATAAGAAACAATGAAAAGTCAAAAGCACAGAGCTAAGAAGCACATCCCCCAAAGCTAGAAGGCTGCTTCCTTTCAAACTTCTCTAAATAGTCTCTGAGATCAGAATATGATTTGAATTCTAAAAAACTATTAGCTAGATAGAGAAATTCAAACCACCTCTTGCAGCAAATGAGCAGGATGCAGTCAGATGTGGAACATTGGCTGGGGTCAGAAGGCAGTTAGACAAAATCATTAGGTTTAACCCACAGAAGTCAAATCTCATGGTCAATTAGTCCACTGGCTTTGCTTCTGCAAAGCATTTTCAACTGATTAGATCAGGCCAAGAAATGCCTTGCAGTATTATCCTGGTCTTCAAGCTACAGAAACCCTAAGAGTAAAGGGATGAAATTTTAACTGTGCTTACTGAAACAGGAACTGTGAAGAAAGGTAAATAATATTACCAAGAATAAAGAGTTTGAAAGCCAGATGGTTATGCAAGAGAAAAAGTAGAGAGAGAAAATCTGCTATTGTAACTGGAGCTGCACAGACTGGCTTCATTCCAGCTGGGAAGAACATCTGAAAATTTTGAAACTTTCCAGGAAGAAGAGCTCTACCTGGTGACCATGAATCATAGAATCACAGAATCATAGAATCATTTAGGTTGGAAAAGATCTTTAAGATCATCAAGTCCAACCGTAAACCTAACATTGCCAAGTCCACCACTAAACCCTAAGCGCCACATCTACACGTCTTTTAAATACTTCCAGGGATGGTCACTCAACCACTTCCCTGGGCAGCCTGTTCCAATGCTTGATAACCCTTTCGGTGAAGAAATTTTTCCTAATAAACCTTCCCTGGTGCAACTTGAGGCCATTTCCTTTTGTGCTATCACTTGTTACTTGGGAAAAGAGACCGACACCCACCTCACTACAACCTCCTTTCAGGTAGTTGTAGAAAGCGATAAGGTCTCCCCTCAGAAGAAGAAGAAGAAGAAGGGTGGATTGTTTAGGTTCTTCAGAAATGTTTCATTCCAACAAAACACAAATCTTTTATTTCTGCTTCTATTTGAAATATTAAATATTTCCCTATAGGAAAAAAACAGTAAAGTGGGCCAGTGGTGACTTCCAAATGAATAAATAAAGACTTACAAATTTTAAAAAGACACAAGGTCACATTCCTAGAATCTTACTCTTTCTTCTTTAAAAAGGAAATTAAACTGAGTCAAAGTACCTCAATTTCAGCAGAATCAAAAATATTCACATGGACTGACTGTGGTTCCATCACATTTCCTATGATTAGCTTCACTAGTAATACACATTAGATCCAGAAGTTGTCATATACATTGACAGCTTTCAGAAGTGTTATCTTTAAAGGAGATAAAGAATATTCAGCTATTTTTGGAAGGCATTGGATACAGCTGTATTTCTGTAACTAAGTTTATATATCCTTTGCATTGCATGTCACTGATACATATGCTTAGCAGGAGTCTAGTTATATGCATAACAAGACATATGCAAAAATACTGCAAAATATTAATAAAGCCTTTGAATTTTGCATTCTGAGTGGAGTATTCCAGCATCCTTGATATAAGCTCAGCATACTGCAGTGACTGATTCCCAGGCAGAACTACTTTGAATCACAAGTTAAAATATAGTCAACACAGAATGAGAATGCAATATACAATATCAATGAAAGATGAAATATAAAGGATAAGACTGCCTAATTGCACCAAAGGTTCTGTAATTCAGTGGCATGGCCTAATTTCGTCAGTGGCACACATATTTGAGAGGAAGACTCATTCACTGAAAGAGCCACTAGTTCACAGTGGAAAGGATTTTCCACCTTTGAAAGTGCTCCTTTCTATCCTTCAGGCCCACCTCAAGTCTCTACTTTATCACCAGCTCTTACAAGTCGTTAACGACAGCTTTATAAAACAATTTGGTTCCCATTCATTTCAGTGGGAGTCAGAGAAAACAGGCATTTCATTTCTGGGAGTCCATTTCTTTTCTGGAAAACTACCTACTTCTACATAGATGTTAGGAGGCCAAATGAGTTTCATTGCATGCTTACACACTGTAGGCAACAGAAGTCAAATACAGACCATAGGCAATAGAAGTCAGATATAGACCATGAGCTAAAACAATAATAAAAAATTATATTTTGAGGAGGTCAGCAGAAAGAGATTCCTGGGAAAAGGCACAGTGTATCATCTTACATTCTAAGAGAACAGCCTAAAGCGAGGGCAGAAATAAGATGAATTTACATTCCCTTTAGGCCCGCTCTATTTCAACATACATTGAGCAGCAAAAAGGCCCTGAGGTATAAATTAGAGCAACAGCTGTTTTCAGCTTGCAACACCTCATGTTAAGCTGCCTGCAGACTTCCATGAAACTCAAGGTACCTGAACAACTATTTCAGAAATTTAAATTCATATTTTGCCAGGGAATATGCACCCAAATCCCAAACAATCTCTTGCAGGTGCGAACTCTGCCTCACCGAGCCATCACTAGTTATGCATTTCTCCCCTTCCTCCCCAGCCTCTGCTGTTTTTTGGAGGAGGTCTTTCCTTTTATCAAGAGTAACTTCTGCTTTGGGACTCTCTCCTTTACTTCATAGCCTTTCACAGGTGGTATGGTGCTTGCCTGTAGCCTATTTTTAGCTCCAACAGGGGATGCTGTCCTTCTTCCCTCCTTTGTGCCGCTCCCCTTAGAAAGGTTATCTAGGCAAAGACACCTTTCACTGCTCAGCAAGGGACAGGATCGCTTTTGTTAATTCTTCTCCTAATGACTGTATCACCTAGGACAGAGTTAAATGCCTATCTCCTAACAATAGTATTCAAAGGGAGATTTGGACTGGATGCAAGCCTGCTTTAGCAAGGTATCTTCATTGACAGGGAAGAATTGACTAGTTTTGTATCAATAGCCTGTATTGTGGAAGACCTGGATCACAAACATCAGATAACACTGAAATTAAGTAGCACAATTGCCACACCTTCTCTCTGTTTTGTTTGCTTCTGATCAGTCACACAAAGATTACTAAAGAAAGTCGCAGGCTTGCTTAAGCAGAAATCAGGAAGCAGAGCTAAAATTTCTGTGTATTTCCAACATCAAAGCAGTTCTGCGCCTTGTTTATCTGAACACAACCTGCCAGATACAGGGTGCTATGACACCTAGAAATACTGTCCTGCGGAAAACTCCATACAGCCACCCCTTCAGGYTTGCCTTTCATACTTTATTGCTGCTTTTTTACATATTCATTTCCTAAGAATCTCTTAACTGTGTTGGCTACCACATTAGGATATAACTCTAATTGGCTGCCCAGAAGACTTTTGTTATGCTTACCTCAGCACTTATGCTACTTGGTCTTGTGGTTACTACAACCAGACTTCACGGTTCTCTGTACATAATGATAAAAAACAACCTACACTTTCTAACTGAGCAAAAGTATTGTGTTTTTGTTTTCCTTTTCTAAACCAACAGATACTCACTGTAGGCTGTCAAGCTAATAGGATAGCTTCTATATATCATCTGACCCACAATGTAATTTGTTTATGTCAAGCAAACAACATAGATCTAAATTTTGCCTGCTTGTGTTTTGCTAAGCAAAAACAGCTTGGGAAGATCAACAAGACCTCAGCTCTTCCCCCACGGTGTAGTCCACACTTTGATAAGCGATTTGAAAGATACGTGTAAGAGGAAATGTCTGTGCATCTTCCCTGGGATGATACAGATAGTTTGGGGCAATCGATCACATTGCCAAGGTCAATAGTAGCCCTGTCAACAGTAGACCCTTCAAGAATTGTTTCACAACAGGGTGGACCATGGTTTTTTTTTTCCCCTGCTACAATATCTCAGGGACTCTCAGTCCATGTCTTAAGACAGAGAAAAGAAAGGAAATTTTGCCCCTTTGAAACCTGCTGAAACCTCTGACTGGTCTAAAACCATGTGGCCTGGCCAGGCTGAGAACATGTGGCTAAATATGCAGCAACAGCAAGGAGATTTCCTTTTTGGGCTGTGGTGTTTTTTAGGATGGGATAGTGTCGAGAAAGAAGGTCCTGAGGTGCTATAGCAATGCCACGAGCAGAGGGCAGAGAAGGAGCAGATCTGGAATGACTGCAGATGATTCATTTCAGGATCAGCAGTAATTCAGTGGGAGCCACATATATATCATCCCAAAAATGAGATTACAGTATTGACCCCCTCTGAATTTCAAAACTGGAACAGAAAGGGTGCATTGCAGCTTTAATTACACTATTAAGGTATCTTTTCAGGGGAATTACCATCCATTCTCAGGTACTCACAGAAATGGTAAAATCGAGGAATATTTAGGGAGTGGAAGAGTTTTAATACTGGGTGGCAGAGCTCTCACAAGCTCTAATTTTATTCTGAATATTAGAAATTGTTCCCAGGAGACACTTGCTCAACACCTGAGAAGCATAATATTAATCACTTCTGCCCAGTTCTAGTTTTCAGGGTACTCTTGAGTAAAGCAAGCGACCAGGAACAGTATTTTATAGTGGCAAAAAATTAAGCGCACCTGATTTAGTTTCTGGTTGCTTTCCAAATCACCACCATTAGCAGAAGCTATTACTATCTGTGCTGATTCTCCCAGCTTTATTCTTCCTAAAGCCTGAAGCTTTATCAATATATTATGTAAAACAACATGCACAGAATCCAGACACCTCAATCCCATGCACATGTACATACACACACATGCACAAAGCACACCTGAGCAGCCCCAAAAGTCACTGGCAAAAGACAAGACTAGCAAAGATAATGTCATCAGTCTCTGACATCCTGAAGTAATTGGCAAAAATCAAGGGGAAAATTAAACATGCCCCTTCATGAGTAGGCTCCACCATGTCTTGTGGACTTCAAAATCTCAGAGTGCTTTTAGACATGAAATTTATGTCTGCTTTAGTCCTTCCTTTCTCCATCCATCTTGACAGCTCCGGCTGGATGAAAATCTCACTAGTTTAAGAGGGGACAGGACAGGGAGGGCTCATGACTGGCTTAGTGGGCTCTGCTTTTTGAAAGCCCCTCTTCACCAAACGTTTTCTTTGTGCCCTCTGAAAGTAGAACAGAGATGAGGAACATCCTTCGCTGCTTCCTCTGTCCTTCTAGCTCTTCTGAGGCCATCCAGCAGAGTGCTTCTCCCTGGCTGGCTTCTAGGAGACTCCCTCCACTGTCATTCAGGATATGTCAACAGCTCCTTTCAGCACAGCTCTGGTGTGTTGTCCCTCCTGCACTTTTTTGAGGTAAATCAGTGCTAATCCATGAACAATGAACCAAGGGGCAGTGGAAATATCTGGACTAGAGTTGTTAATTTAAACTACCCGTCCTGCACCCACTTTCCTACTTCTCAGCTATTTCCAGTCCTGACATTGTCCTTCTCTAGCTGGTTAACTCTGCCCGATCCCCGTGCTCAAATGTTTCAGCTGCTCGTTCACAGCTGCGAACCTCGGAGCATCCTGGGGGACACAGGAAAGCTGCCAGGGAGCTGAGTGCACTAATGCTTTAGCACATTATCTTCCCTTCACTGAGCAGCAGACCTTGACCTCGTCTCTATTTTGCAGCATCTTTGAGATAGGTCCTGTTTCCAAGTCCACGGAAACCAACAAACGGGCCTTGGATCAGGTGCTCAGGCTCAGATTCTTAAGAAGGTGAACATAACACTTTCCTATTGATTTGCATTTGTAACTGGGTGCCTGTGCACCTGTAAGGATCTGAGTTTCTATAGCATAATGAATCCTCACAGAAAACAAACCTCACCTCTTCATCACAAATAAGTCAGCACTAATCTTCCCATCAACTCTCTGTATCAACTTACAGAGTCAGAAATTAAATATCCTGGGCTTTTTTCTGTCTAAAAAGGGACAGTTTTCATCCACCTATTTTTCATTTTTTCATAGGAATTCTGCTTTTGTTTAGTATGCAAACGAATATATATGCATGTATAAAAACGTGTGCACTTCTACATGTATATGCAAATACCCAAGCCCTTAGTATTGGTGCACACATCTTCTTCTGAACTGCAGTCATGCTAAACAAAATCCCTCCAGGGCTTTTCTTGCCACTCCTTTTTACATGCTTGACAGTTTCCAAGGGAATTAGTCTTAGTGCATTATTGGATATGTGTTCTAAATAATTAAATTTGACAATTACGTGGTAGAAATATCAGACAAAAAGAACTGAAATCTCTGAATGCAAAAAAATAGTGGGAAGGTTCTTTTTCTTTCTCTCTAAAATACTCTATCCCTCCCTTTGTCTGTATCTCCTATCCCATTAAATGCCATTGCTCAATATGTTGATATGCAGCATCTCATCTCAGCAGGTACATTTCATTTATTGAAACATTATTTGAGAACAACTTTATTAAAGATTCAAGATGCCAATACAAGATGATACAGTGCATAGCAGCTTGTAACTTGGAAAGCTTTACAGAATTAAACAACGTTCAACAGCAGGCAGGATATGGTGTGAATTACAGAAAGGAGCAGTGTTAAGCTGATCCATGGTGAATAAAAGTGTTCAGTCACATGGTCAGTAATGAAGATAGGCATGAGCAGGGATACATAGACAAAAGACAAAAAACTGTGTTTGGGAAGAGGTGGGGAGGGACAGAGAAAGAGGCAAGAAAACTTACTTTAGGTTACAGGATGTGCAGAGAAGGCTGTGGGGTTCAGGAGAAAGTGATACCTGGAAAAGCAAGGGAGTTCTGCTGCCTTACGGTTTTCTGGCTGACTGAAGGCTATTGTAAAAGGTGAAACCTACCCTGTTTGGATTTGGGTATTGGCATCTATTAGCAATGATTCCCAGCTCTGCTTTTGGGGGCCAGATTTCACAGCACTCTGACGTGTTTCTCCGGTGAAGGACCTGGCCCCTACAAACTGCAAGACCTTTGCTCAGCTAAAGCTCTTAAGTAAGTTCATTGCATAATGCAACAAAATGTGAACACCAACAACTGAGTATCAGCAAAGAAAACATATGAAGAATAGCTGGAGAAAAACATAATGAATAATATTATTTGTAAAGAATATCATTTAGCTGGAGCCAGAACCGAGTACTGGGTAAATCGATTTGCAAATAACACATTTGAAATATGCTGAGAACAAATTTATCCAAAGAATTAGTAAGCCAAGCTGAAACTTTACGCCCATATCAGGTTTTTTTTTAAAAAATGCCCTTTTTAAAAAAATCGGGATGTCTACAGGAACTATTTAATTGCCAATTAGGGATCTCTCAAGTTTTTGTTTACTGTAGAAAAACAGTCTTCAAAGGATGCTCAGCAAAACAAATCTGACTAATACCACTTTCTGACCTTTTGAAAATAATCCTTGTGAAGTATTTTTAAAAAGTCTGTTAACAGAAAATAGAAAACTTTGAAAAGAAAATATTTCTACATTCTTCCAGAAACAGGGAAACATCCACAGCGTGTTCATGCTACTTAGCATTTGTGCTTTCCTTTTCCACTAGTAAAGATTCCTCTGTGTCCCTTGAAGTTTCTAGGAAAGATGTTCACACTTCCCTACAATCAAAGAAAAGGTGTCAGCATACTTTGTGTAGTAAATAAAGTTCTGGCATTCTCAAACCTCACCTCCCTCCACCCCAGCAAGCCACCCCATAAATCCAAAGATTCCCCAGTGCCATTCCAGCATATGCCCTTCCAATGTTTCTATCAACAATTTCCACCATAAATTACAGCTTTTTCCTTTTGATTGTATTTCTTTTCCAGCCATTTTTCTTACAGAGCCACCATCTTTTGCAGATAGGGAAAGAACACCCAATAGGGCAGAAAAAGCACAGATTAAAGGAGAGGGAAGGAAGTGAGTGTGGCCCAATGTATGAATCATGACTTTGTAAGCTAAAACATCTGGATACTTTTCCCAGTTCTGCTTATAAACTTCATCTTCTTGTTTTCATCTGCTYTTGTGCTCAGCCTGAAGATCCTTAGGCCGGACACTTTCCCTCAAGTCTTGCTTGTAGCATGCATAGTATAGCAGAGTCTGACATCCTTTAGATGCATCCAATAGGAAAAAATATTAATAATAAGTTTAATATACTTATCCAGCTGATGTGTATAGGATGTGATGGCTGCTGTCTTCACCACAGACTATTTCTGCATAAAGTATTTAAGATTATTTTCTTAGGAATAGATGTCCTAATGTAGGAGTACTTTTTCCATGACAGGTCTGTAACCCGTTTGCTAGTTCACTAATAAGTTGCTCAACTTTATGATGCAAATGATCACCCTTAAGGAACTAAACTGAGAACGTGAAGAAGCCACATGACAGAGGCTGCTAACCAATGACCCGTGGCCATACCCATGCTGAACATAGGTCTCCACAGGAGGTGAAGTTTTCTGGTCGGCCCTTTACTGCACCCTCATCTCACAGCAAAGCAGAAGTGAGCCATCACAGACTCATATCTGAGCTAGAAATATAAATGGGCAAGAYGGTTCATTGGTCTGTTTTCAGGGAAGTTCTTTTCGAGGACACCTGGATGAACTCAAGTAATCTACAAGTTTTGGCCCAAGTTCACAATGAAACATCCCACTTGACAGAAGTTTCAAATAAACTTATGAGCATGCAAAAACTTTGCACCTTTTCTGTACTCATTTTACTTCGTTGTTAGATGCAAAGGTAACAAAATGACATGAGAGAACGTGTTCTCCATGTATAAATGCTCATTAACAGAGATGAGAAAGCAAGAGAAGGCTCAAGAGAGAACTTTATAATGATTTCCAATCCTTTTGGAGACCTAAAGCAGACTTTTCCAGAGATAGGCTATACTCAGACAAATCCATCTTTGTGTCAAGTCCCCAATCACGAAACCTCAGAACTTGATGGTATTTAGGAACTTCATTCTCATCTCAAAGTTCAGCTCCTGTTGGCATCAGTGCAATGTGCCAAAATCACTTAAAGAGCTGGATCTTTGTTAGAAAAAAAGGTGAATGTGGCTCTGATCTCTTTCACACGTTCCTGTAGATATGACTGATACATTCTTAGCTGCAAGTTCTTTGCTCCTGTCCTCCTCAACATGCAGTAGATGGTTCGGRGTGTATTTACAGAAAGAAATCCTAGGAGAGGTGACCTGGGCACAAATAAAAGACATTTCTACATTGCACTCTTGTAGCTCTGGGGCCATGAAGATCCCGAAATAACAATTCCTGGTCACTGACTGATAGTCTTCTGTCTGCCTGCAGCTAGCTCAGTGGGGTGACTGTTCTGGAATATGAAATTACCTGGAGAAACATCTACTTTGATAGCTGGAGTGGGTGCACAGGAGGGCTGGAGAAATTATCTTTAGCAAGAGAGCAGCCAGCAGTCAGCATATAGATGTATTCCTGCCCCAGACCACAGCAAACTCCCAAATTGAACAAATGAACACCAAAAAAGCTCAGCGTCATTTCAGTTCCTTTCTAGACTCAGACCCACCCCTGCCTTCCCAGCACAAACAGGTTCTTTTCTGCGAGAAAGGGAAAAGTTAATTACACAATTCCTCCTGTTCTCTTCTGGATTAGACTAGTGCAGTCTAGACTTGCAATTTAGAAAGCTGTTTATAGGCAGCTGCTTGGCAAAGAGCAGGCATCTTTCTTGTAGTCCAATAGATTTAAATATTTAAAGGCCAGCTGCACAGAACAATGTCCCGGAACATTGTCACTGGGACATGGTGACTCATGCACAGCCAGAGGAACATGAATTGGACTTTCTGCCACGAGATGGGGCTCTGCCTGCCCTGTTTCCCCATATACCCTATTTTATGCTTTGCTTCCTCTCCTGCATGAAAAATCATTGTTTTCTTGGTTATAATGTGTCTTTTTTTTTTCTCCTTGTTTTGCTGTACTGAAGCATATTTATTTTCCATGGCAAGAAAACAACTTTTCTGTCTTGCCCCCAAACAGACACACAAAACTGACAAAGCCTCTAGGATCCCCTTGGCTGAGATAGATGAGCTGTACTTACAGAATTAAAGCAAAACCTTTATTGCGGAGGGAAACGATGCTATAACCAAGCCATCTGTTTCATAGCCTCCTGAAACAGAGAGCATTCATGAAGGTTTCCTGCTTCTTATTATTTGAGTGTTTTGCTCCTAACAATCAGAGAACCAATGACCAGATTCTGATGTTTGGTGCTCACTGGAGAAACAGGAACAAGCTGAAGTTGGCAGAACTGTGCTGGATTTTTACCCAGGAATGAATAGCAACCTCGGTTTATAGCAAAGAAATTATTAGTACTGTGGTTGTGCCCAGGGGCTTTCATTGGATCTTCACAACAACCAGTAGTTAACACACACATATAAAGGCAATTTGTTCACGGAGGGTCAGTTGGCTGAAAATTGGGCACCATTTCTTTCATATGGGAGGGGATAGCTTTGAATAGCATTGCTGGTTTCTATCCATCAGGTACCAAATGCCTTAAGTGAATTCCATCACTTGTACTTACTGGTGTGTGAAGATGGTCACACCAAAGCTGCCCATCAGCCTTTATCCATATACTGTTGCAAACCAAGTCACTATGATCACTTTAGGAGGTGATCACCCAGACTCAGCACACAGGGAGGGGACCTTCCCTCTCCCCACAGCATGGGATGTTCCTAGGTGGTGGGATCTCTGGATGAACACTTCTGAGGATGATCACACGTAGCTTTGGCACTGCAGGGTGATCACCCCTCGGGGCAGGGAACCACCATGCACGAACCTTCCTCTCCAAGTGTCCAGAAATGTATGCTGAATGTCTGAACTTCTCCAGCAAGCAGACTTGGTTCCTGCTAAGAAAGTCACTTTTTTTTCTTCTTTTTTTTTTTTTACTTTTGTGTCACCCCTCTCTTGTTGCTGCTTGTAATATCAGGACTCCTCTTTCTGTACTACATCTTCTTGCATCTTCCACACTTCCCTGTCTGCCCACCCACAAATGTCCTCCTAACTGCTTCCAAGCAGCAACAGAAAACAATGGCAATCATCAGCATGGCCCTTGGAGGATACCTAGCCAAGCCAGTCCTCTGAAAGTCTGGCAGCCGAGCCTGCCATGCCTTCCTATGCATTATCAAATACTGCAATGTGGACGAGCTGGTTCTTTTCTTGATTTTGCCACTTCACTCCTGTGTGTCCTTTACATATCCCTTTGTTCATCCTAATTGTAAAATAGAAATGATCATATTCACGAAGGCGGTTTAACTGAGTTACAAGCCTTTGGAATCATAGACCCCTGACAACCCTCTACATTTCTCATAGTCTGTTATGCACAGTTACGCCTAAATTTTAGCTATAGGAAGGTGACACAGTTTCTTTGAGCAGTTGTGAGCCACTTAGAATGGTTTTGCAGACCACCAGCAGCCTGTGAATCATTGGTCAATGCATGTTACCCTTAACATAGAAAATAGAGGCCTCTGAATGAGCCCAAATCTCATTTCTTTGCTTCCTCATAATTTTTATTTCTGCTTCTTCTGTTACATACTTGTACTTTTGTTGTACTGTTACATACTTCTACTTTTTCTCAGCATGCACAGGATGCTGCTCATTTCTTAAGAACACTGAAACACCAAAAGAAAAGGTATTAACACCTTCCTAAATTTCACTAAAACAGCCTTCAGCACATATAAAACTTGGAACCAAAACAGATTTTTTGGATCAAGTCCAGTCCTCTGTGACCTGACATTGCTTGCTCATACAAGCTCATTATAAACTTGCCAGGGCTATTTTAAATGAGTTAGATCTTTCTCCCCACTATTCCAGTTGGAAGATTGTCCAGATCCTTGCTGCTTTGCTGATACAGGAATCTTCTCATTTTTAAGTTAAAACTTCTTTATAGACCAGAGAAGAGGGATTTCATGTGCCATTCTTTGCAGAACAGAGCAAAGGAGAATGTCAGAGACTTTCCTTCTTTTGGATACAAGTTGTTTTTACAAAAGGGTGATGAAGTAGTGTAAAACAATTAGTTAGGCAATGGGCCCAGGGGGTGAATGTGCATTTTCAGTGCTGGGACTGAACGCTGGTTAGAAATGATGAAAAATCCTCTCTGTACAGACTGTACAAAACCCATCAACAATTCCCTCAATGGCTTTTAAAACTAGTGGCCAATTCTAAAATCTTTGTGTGAATTAGCATAATATAAGAGTCAATGGAAAACACTTTCACTCTTAACTTAAATCACAGCTTTTACAAATCATCTTTCTTTCTACAGTCACTGGGGTTTTAGGGCAGACTGTAAAAGAGGCCTGTGATGCCGAGGAGAGCTGGGTACCAGGCTTCCTTCTGCTCTGCTCCTTGAGTGCACTGAATTTTTAAAGTGTGTTTTAACAACTGCTGTCACTTTCTTGTCCTTCTTAGATGGAAGCTGTTAACTTTTTCTCACTGAAGTTTTCTTTCTGGGAAACTTGTGGCAACCGTCTCATGGCTGTGCCTTGTATACTTTCTTCACAAAGACTGAATACCAAGGTATCTGGGAAGCAGTACCCTGCTTAGAGGAAAAGGGAATATTTAATTCAGGTAGGTCAGGGAAGTGGACAGCGTCAGTACAGCAAGGCTGGGCTGAAATTTAGGAACGGATGCACAGAAATACTCAGAAGAAAAGACATAATCCCTGTCTGCACTTCACATGAAAAGCCACCTCCTATTCCTCTTGTGGATCATAAATCCCAGCCGTGGCTCTGCTACTTATTGACAGTAACAAGGGAGAGGCAGCAAGAGATCAGTGCAGCCCACGCCTGGGGTGCCAGGAAAGCTGCTGAGCTTGCCCTCTGCCAGCTGTGTCCACCTGCACACGTTCAGACAGCTTCACGCATCCAGTGGTCTTGCTCACTTTGGTCAGGAAACACCAGTCCACACTGAAACATCCTCGCAGGATCCCAAATGCTTTCAGAGAAGAAAACATCTCCATGTCTTTTTTCCTCCAGCCTGCACTTTTCCTCTTCTCAGAATTTGTTTATTCCCTTAGTACTCCCTTTTCTGCACAGCCATTTCCAGACTAGTTGTCATTAATTATTGGTTTTAGGAACTGTGGCTTAATGAAGATAAATGATCCTGCAGTCTCTGAAATATAAAGCCATTTGCACAGTAGCAAATGGCGGGTCAGGATGGTGGGTCTGCACCCAGTTCACAGCATCCAGCCAGGTGTTTCTACCACAAGTACTGTCACCAGAGTTGTCACTAATCATCAGCCTTGTTCGTGTCTTCTCTAAACCCAGGCCAAGAACCGATGGGCCACAGAAGGCAAATTTCCCTTTGAGATTATTTTTGCCAACATAGTTTAAAAATGCATTTAGCAAGGGGCGGTGTAAGAAACAGCTGCCTGTACTGTTCAGTGGGTAAAAAGATGGCATTTCTTCAGAGCAGTCAGTATGGCACTTCTCACTAGCAGCAGCCAGCACTGGAGGACATATCAGTGGTTGCACTTTCAGAAAGAAGTTGCTTAWGCATCTCAGTCTGGCAGAAAGGAGGTTGGAGAAAAGGCCTTCTTTTTTCCAGGTGACAGTGATGGCCCAAACACCATGAAGGCACGCTCTTTCTGAGTAAGTAGGTGCTGCCTTTGGAACAAAGTTCTCTTGATGTATAAAGATTGAAAGGAAAAACAAAACAAAACCCCTTAGGAAATTCACAGAGGAACAATGGCAGGATTTTTTTTTAAATGAACATTTTTCAGGTAGTTGGAAAGGCTATGACAAAATGCAGCACAAACATTTTATTTCCCTCTCTTACCCTCTTACCTAAATCTCATAAACAGTGTAACCAGTTTTGCTGAAATTTTAGAGACTAAACAAAACCAATATCCTCAGCCAGAGGAGTCCAACACTACAATTTCATCACAAAGAGTTAGTGAAACAATTGAAAGCAAGCTCATAAAGGTAAAGTTTCAAGGAATCTTACCTCCAGACAGTCCTGCCAACTTAGTTTGTCTGTCCTCTCCTTCTCACATACTGTCACTATTCTGCTTTGTTCTACTGATCTCTTCTTTCTCTATTATTCTCTTTTTGAATAATACTGAAACGAGATCTTTTCTCCTTTTCTTCCTATCTTGTCTAAATAGAAGTAAACCTTATAATCAATGAAGTGCAAATCTAGTTTTCTATGCTATGATGTCTGAGTGGATTTGAAACTCAAAATATAACCATTTGTTGCATTCTGGCTAAATGATCTGATAAGAAAGGAACTTTGTGCCTTCCCTTGGATAGCTGGTCATTTGCATGAAAGGTACAAATGCAAACCTGTAAACCTGAATGTGGTATATGGACTGCTGTATGATTCTGTATGACTTCCTGCACTTTCTCATACACCAAAACATCAGTAAAATGGAATGTTAGCGATGTGCATTGTTGTTCAAGGTAATTAAGAAAAGTACACAAGCGATCATCATTAGTGGTTCATAATACAGCAACGAAAACATGATTGCAGCTTAGCCCTAACTCTTAGCTGACAAAGCAGGGCCACTACAGCAGGACTGCGGAGAAATGCTGTATGACAAGAGGTTTGTAATGATTCACAGGGTTTTCCTTAATTGCACAATCAGTTGTTTGTTCCAGTTAATTGAGCTCCCCTTCCAGTAATTACTCTTTGCAGTTCTTTGTGCCGCTGTATCGCAAGCTTAACTTTTCTTACAGCTACCTTAGCTCAGTTACCTCCCAGGATTTTTCTGCATCGTTCAACTGAATTAACGTCACCTCTGGAGTAGTTCATGAGGAATGATGGATTTGCCTCCTGTATAATTTCCCTATATATCATGCGTGTTGGTTTATGTTAACCAATGTTATATATACATAAGTAACTGTTTTAACTTACATGTTTATGAAAGCCTTTTCTGTACTATGGAAAGTTGTGAACTCTTCCTCCATGTTTGTTCGCATGTATACCAAGAGGCACCTACTTAAACTTTTCATGATCCTTTCAGTCTGAAAAAAAAAGTATTTGCCTTTAGAGCTTGTTTRTTAAGTACTTTTCCTCCACACCCATTTGTATTAGCTGTAAATTATTTCTGTGCACATTTTTTTTTATGTTTCCATTTTTAGGATTGCCAGATGCATACTAGTAATGATGATTTGTATGTTTCATAGACATAGATATTTCTGGTACTTCTGCTTTTAAGATAAGCAGGTAGAGGTTAGCCGAATTTCACCAAGCTATATATTGCAAACAGGTAGGATATAAGTAAGGTAGTATGAAACAATGTGCTGAGCTGACCCTCATATTCAGCTCCTCTGTTAGCACCATAGACCAAATATTGGTAACATATGTTTTGTGTCAACGCTTGCTTGTCTTTTATAGTCTTCAACAATAAACCAGCAGGAAGTGGAATCTCATTACTCTGCTGGGGTTTTATACCGTTTAGACACAGCTAATTCTCAGCATYTCTTCTCCTCTGTACTGTTTTTTTTTCTGTTGAAATCCAGTAAGGATTAGACATTCTTCTTTCCACAAATTCACCCATTCAGGRTATGGATCATCTGGATTAAACTGACACACAGAACAGTAGTTCAGCTGCCATTTTGATTTGGCATCCAACTGGAAAATTGGGCAGCAATAATTGCTTATAGTTGAGCTAAAACAAATAGTGTGTGTATGAGAGAGAAAAACACCTTTTCTATGCCAACCTGAGAGCTTTCTTTCAATAGCACAACTATGCCATGTTTCATTTCAACTATGTCATGGTTTTCAACTTTGATTTAGCCTTTTAATTTTGATGTAGTTCAGCTTTAACTTCTCAAATATATATATGTCATTCTGAAGCAAAACATTGAAAACATAAAAAATAAAACTTATTCTGAAAGTTCCAAAAAAAATCTTTTTAACAAGTGTCAACACTAGGATTCAAAAACCTTGGAACTTTTTCATTTTTTTACCTACCGAACTTATTTGTCAAGTGTAACCTTACTTTGTAAATGGGTGTAAACTTCTAAATTACTCCACCCCCCCAAAACAAAATTCAGTGTAAAATGAGAAAAAAAAGAGTAGAAGCTTGTATTTTAAGAGGTTTTTAAAATAACTCTTCTTCATAGGACATTCTTCATAGGACATACAGTTTGGTAGTCTGAGTGAACTTGGAAAAGATGTCCTGTACCAAACAAATGACTCCTAGCCCTGACACTTCTAGAAAGGCAAATAGTAAATACTAAATAAGACAAAGAACATTGTCCAGAGTGCTGTGTAGTTCCTGGAGTGCTTAACTGTGGGGTTCTTGGGTTCTTTTGGGGGGGAGTTTGGTTGTTGTTGAAAAAGAAACTTGAATTTGAAAGAAGAAAAATAAAAATTGACTCTGCACCAGATTCTCTTCCGGTAAGTTTAATTTCCTAATTATTTGTAGGGTCATTCCCGAGAGCTGCCAAGGTGTGACTCATTTTTATTAAGCACTGTGCCATCCAACACTGTTCATCAATATCTTTCAGCCATTCATTCCTCTCAGCCAGTGTCCCTTTTAAGCAGAACTCTGCGAGCACTGGATTCAATTGCTTTAGCTGTAGTGAAAAGCAAGCTCACATCAAATATGCTGAAAAGTATGTAACCTTTATCACAGAGCTAGTTAGGGGACTAGGATGGAGTCCCTCGCTATAGAAGTAAGTGGTCCTGTTGAGCCTTGGAGGATAGTTTAACCTACAGATCCATACTGAGTCAACGTCCAAAGACTGCTATTAGGGACACCTCTTTTGAGCCTATTACCTTTCAGAGAAGCCTTTAAAAAAAGAATTTTTGATTCATGTCATTGAAAAGCTCATGTCAATTTTTTTCAAGAATAAAGATTTATGCTAAATGTCTGACCAAATCCTGTTCTGCAGTTCTGGTTGTGACCCAAAATATTTTACAACCTAGTCTACTCTGCTGTAATATCGGCAGTCAAAAATAAATATATACAGATAAATCCTGCTCCAGAAATTGGTCCARTTCTGATGGCTGATCAGCCATCCATGGCTGATGTTTTCTTTTTCTAAGCTGAGGGCTTGAGGACTGAGTAGAGGGCTGTTAATTCTTTTGGTTAATTCTGGATAAAAAGGAGTTTTCTAAATATAAAATGATTTATTGTTATTCTTTCCATAAAGGCAACAGAAAGAGAGAGGAACTGAGCAACGGGTGGTTCAAGAGTACTAAGACCAATTTGGCACTGTTCATTAAGGCTGTTGCATTATAAATGATCATGAAATGCACTATTTAGAATTCTAACAACCCCAGTAAAAGCAGCACATTTATTTTTAGAGAATTGTTAGGAACAATTGCTTGGTCCTTCTTATAAACAGCAGCAGCCGCAAGTAGAAATTAGCTGCTGTGTAAACACAGTTGGGAGGTATACGTGTCTGTGTTAGAGCGAATGAGCTGTATTGCACGGCAGATAAATATCAGCCAACAAAATGTTTTTTTCTCTGTTTCAACAAATCCTACAGGAAATGCTCTGCTAGCTGGTGTGATCTGAGGACAGCCCTTGAGGACACGCTACAGAAGCCCTGAACACTAAATCCGGGTTGTGGCTATCTTGTGGTTGTACCTTCACAGGCCATTAAAACCACAGTAACCACTAGAACCACTCTGCCTAGCAGCGGCACCTGTTGAAACAGTCTTCAGATGAAAAAGTGTAAGTCTAAAGGCTTCATTTCACTAGAGAACATCACCTGGGAGGTCTTCAAGAACACCTACTGCTGCTGATGTGATGGGGAAATTCAAGTGCTTACATTAGAAGAACTGCTCACTGAGTACCAAAAAGTAGTGGGTAAATTACATGCTTAAATTATGCAGACTAGAATTCATTTTGAATTATTATCACTTAATCATTTATAAAGTTAGCTTGGGCTCATTTCCAGTGTCTTCCCTAAATTCTCCCCATTGTTTAAATTGGGAAACAGTACATACTTTCCTTCAGCACAGACGTGTTCTGGATCACCACACGTTTTCGTAACAGCCTCTTTCCAGCTTCAAGGAGGCTTTCTTTCAGGTGCTATTGCTATTGCTTGTACACAGTATTTCTTCTTACCCTTACAGAAAAGGATGCCTTTGTTATGCATTTTTTTTAATCCATGCTGCCCAACCACAAAGTCGATAGATACATGCCTTATTCAAGAAAAAAGGGTCTTCTAAGATTATTTGCAAATTTGGACTCTATGGTGCACAAAGCCATTTACCATTGGGAGCACTGCTTTTTCCTCAAGGTTTTCTGAAGTATATTCTACCTTGAAAAAGAAACCGCTCTAACTGGGATTTAAATGCATATCTGAATATGTATAATTATTCTCAGTGTGGAGACCATTTAAAAAATGGTGTGTGGAGGCCATTTAAAAAAACTTGCATTGATCATCAGGAGAAATTTTTAATAGTAAAGCTTTTTTGTTTATTTAATCATCTCCCAAGTGACAGGGAAAATTGAGTCAGGAAAAGAAAATCTCATCTCTGAAAAAAACAAACTCAAGATGTTATTTTAAAAATTCCACCTTAAACCTGAAAAATGCAAACCACAAATCTTCCCCCAAACTGGTCATGCTGAAATGTGTTCTGTCAGGGCCCCTGGAAAAGGTTCATACTGAAAATCATAAAATATTCATTTAGATGTTGACTTAAAAAAAAAAAAAAGACTTGACTAAAATTAGCTTCATGTTTAAATACAAAGGCACTTCAAATTGGAACAGTTTTTTCTTCCTTTTATGAATGTCAAAGCAATTTTTTGGAAAACATTGGTCCATTTTTAGCTTAAAAATTCATCCAAACTCACTCTCTTCTGCTAAAAGTACAGCTTCAGTAAAGCTGCATTTTAAAATGAAAAAATCTTTTGAGAAAAAATTCTTAACCATGTCATGTCATGTCACCTCTTAATAGTGAAGCAGTTTGGACAAAGACATTCTGGTGTCCAAAGCCATGGAAAATATACTCAAGGCGGGAAAGTGATTCATGACTGTCAGAAATATCTAGTCTGACATATGGGCTGATGTATCATTTTGCTTTATAGGAATGTTGTAAGGATAAACTTATTGAGGACATATTCAGATGGCCTTTTGATCTGGAAACAGATAAACACAKCAGCCAAATGCAAGAGTAGTGTTCTGCGGTCTATGAACTATTTGTGATCTACAGTTAAGTCTAAGAATCATAGAATCATTAAGGTTGGAAAAGACCTCTAAGATCATCGAGTCCAGCTGTCAACCCAACACCCCCATGCCCACTAAACCATGTCCCTAAGCGCCCTCATCTACACGTCTTTTAAATACTTCCAGGGATTGGGACTCCACCACTTCCCTGGGCAGCCTGTTCCAATGCTTGACCACTCTTTCAGTAAAGAAATTTTTCCTAATGCCCAGTCTAAACCTCCCCTGGCGGAACTTGAGGCCATTTCCTTTCGTCCTATCGCTTGTTACTTGGAAGAAGAGACCGACATCCACCTCGCTGCAACCTCCTTTCAGGTAGTTGTAGAGGGCGATAAGGTCTCCCCTCAGCCTCCT
>JAYKAV010002553.1:195416-295119 GCA_035582835.1 Phoebastria nigripes
AGAAGAGACTGACACCGACCTCACTCCAACCTCCTTTCAGGTAGCTGTAGAGCGCAATAAGGTCTCCCCTCAGCCTCCTCTTCTCCAGACTAAACAGTCCCAGTTCCCTCAGCCGCTCCTCATAAGACTTGCTCTCCAGACCCTTCACCAGCTTCGTTGCCCTTCTCTGGACACGCTCCAGCACCTCAGTGTCCTTCTTGTAGTGACACCCCTGTTAGGCACCTGAAGAAATGCCAGTTCATATATATACATGCAATCTGTGGAAGTGACATATCCACATTGGATCCTCACTTCTAGAGAGCTTTGTTAGGACTTGGGAGTTCAAAAGCAGCTCAAAATCACTGCATTAAGCTGCTGAGGAAAGTTTCTAACCGGAGAGTCTCAGAGCATGATTTTTTTCCCCCACTGATGCTTTTTGAACCTCCTTCCATTACTGACGTGTGGACTGCTCTTTTCTTTGTACATACAAGCATTCTGTTCCACAGTGCTGCCAATTAAGGCATTCCCTGTGTGTTTTTTTTTTCCAGTAGCTAAGATAAATTTTAATTACCTTTGGAAACTTCGCTGTCATTTCCCTGCCAGAAAGTCTGAAGTGAACACTTCCCCCCCTCAACCCCCAGCCCCTTAGTGAGCAGAGACCCACAGGCATCACCAGTTAGGAAGACTAAATCTGCCCCCCTTGCCATGGTTTGTTTTCAGAGTGTTTGCTTGGCAGAATCCTTCTCTTCTATGCCCCACTTTTTCAAGGAGATACTGTAACTGAAAAAGGGTAGCTTGCAACCTCGTGGATATTTGGAAGACAAGTGCTTCCTCAATCTCTCAAAGTGATCACAAGACTGTGTTTCAATTTTAGAGCCATGCAGCTAGGGAGGGCTGCACTTTAATAAATTCCCTCTGCTCATCTTGCAGTGCAACACACAATTCCTGTGATTAATAAAAAGCAGCATAAAACCATAGCATGCTGCCTGCCCAAATCTATTAACCCTGTATGAAGGTCTACTACAGAGTCAAGGGCTCTTCATGAAACTTTCTATTCTCCTGGCAGCTATATCTTTTCCGTCATTAAGATTACCCACATCTGCTTTTAATCAGGCCCTCTAGAGCTTCACAGAGAAGTTTGATTGCTGATTAGAGAGTGATGCTTGCCCAGATTTCTCTGCTTAGTTTTCCTTAAAGGCTCACTTGGAGGGTGAACATCTTTTTGCGCAGTCTGCTATTGCAAAGGGAATTAGAAATTATGAGTTTGGGGGTGTTCTTAGTTATGAAATTTCCAACCAGTCTGGCATAGGTCAACAAGGATGTACTGTTTTAGAGTCATGTGCATTGGAGGTGGCTGCCAGCCAGCTCATGGCTCAGAGGGAAACACCTTGCCATCTCCCAGGCCAGTAGTTCTTCCTACAGCTCAGGGGATATGGGGTGCACAGCAGGGCATGCCGTGTTTCTGCCAGAGGAAGGGCATAGCCAGCTTTTGGGAGGATGGTTTATGGGAGGTTTTGCCACAAGGCACAAACCTCACATGTGAGACAGTACTGGAGGCTCTGGGCTGGGTTGCTCATAGTTTTCTTCTTGGTCTCTGTCCTTTCCCCATGTGTGGTCAAGGAGAACTTTTCCGACTTTTCTCTAAAGGAGGAGGACTGTTTTACTTTTGGAAAAACTTGATGTTTCTGGTCCAACAAAGGAATCTGAGCTGCTCTATAACTATCAAGAAAATTGTTGGTGAAGCGTTGTCTGACATCATTCATCCAAGAGAGATCAGCTGCAGCTATACTGAGAAAAGCATCTACTAAGAGTAAAGAAAGTAAAAAAAGCTGGGCAATGAGTTTGTACAGAAGAAAGAAGAAAAATGGCTTTCTGGTTTAAATTTCTTGCAGGCTGAGTAGTAAAAGATATGTTTATAAACCACAGATTTTTCCCTCCTTTGGAGAATTAATTCCTACCTACCAGGAAACTGCCAGCAGGTTCAAGCAGTAGCTGGCAAAGCCAGACGTGTATGCAACAACTTATCGGCAGCCTGTGCAATAATGTACAAATCTTAATGGAAAAGCTGAGCAACTGCCAAAGAAAACAGCCTGAGGGAAGAGGGAACGTGTTGATGTTCAGAACACCTGAATCATAGTCTTGGAGAGCAAACCTGCTTTGAAGCTCTTTGTTTTCTGGTTTCAGGCATGGAATTATGAAGGGGGCTAAAGCAGTCCTTAGCCCTACAGGTACTGGCATGTAAAGCATATTTATTCCTCTGTCATGGCTATGTAGCTACGCAGTCTTGTTGCTAAATTCAGATCAGGACTTCCTTTTTTCACCCTGGCCTTTTCTTTCTTCCTTCTTCCGTCTTAGTCATCCAATTGCTTCTTTCTTCTATGATTTCCTTTCCTTCTGATTGTTTTTTTGTCTTTTTTTTTTTTTTTTTTTTTTTTTTTTTTTTTTTTGTCCAGACCATATTTCCACTTCATTACAATAATTCTCTTCCAATTGCCTTAACATCTCTTGCAATAGTTTTACAAGACCTCGTCATATATGGATGAGGGGTATATATGCCTGTTGATACAACATCTTGAATTGAAAATGGCGTCATGAGCAAAACAGTATTTTTCTGCTTTTGGTAGTAAATCTCAATTTTTAGTCAAGAAAATAAAGCAACTTCAGACAAATTCAGACCTCTTTCAGGTGTGATGCACTGCTATAGAACCTCCTGGAAACTGTTGTTTTGTTGTTTCCTTAGTCTTTGGGCCAAGTTTTCCTGTCACGCTTCATCCTCTGGAGGAGTCTCACTTGGAAAAAAAGACTGAATACATCATAGGCAACGTTGTGCTCCTATTTTATGGTACATACAGGTATTGGGAAAATGATACTTCCAATAACACAATTCAAAGGAGTCACTGGAATACAATATTTGCATTTGTCATAATCTGTTAAAAAATGGATTTTTAGTAATTATAACTTTAGGAAATCTTCCTTTACCTCTCATTTCGCCTCTGCACTTTTCTTTCTCTTCACATTTGTCATTTAATTTCTCAGTCTTTCCTTTAAGTGTRTGTCTGTATTTCTTATTCTTCTTACAAACCCAGACAAAGAAGAAAGTTCTCATTTGTGACTAGAGGTTAGCAGAAATTCATGGACACAACAAAGTATATCCAGGAGAGCCCTGACAGAAGTCCAACTTTAATACATGAGCAGGCTTAAAATAATTAGCCAAGATCATGATCTGTTGTCATTGTAACATGGCTAAAACTCAGGCTTTACCAGTTCTGAGCCTTCCTTCTGGTAAGGAATGAAGTGTTTAATCCATGCTTCATGCTTTCCAGACTAAGTACTAATTTTAATCTCTCCTACTAGTGCAAGAGATGACTGAGGAGATTGATTTTGGGCAATCCAGAATAATATCTTGTTTCAGAGGAATTGAATGACTCCAGGAGCCTGAGGATCTCTGAGGCTTTCAGGTATTGCTGCAGATCCTTCTCAGTCCACAGAGGCAATTCACCAAACATCACATGGACACATGGGCACATGGACCTGGAAGAACCAAAAGAAAAATGCTCCACTGGCATTTTGGTGTGTCTGAAGGATCCAGATCATTTCCTATGTTAGCAGATAAACAACTCAGGCCAAAGGAAACATGGAAACATTCCAATCATGGTAAGAAGTGAGAAGGACATGAAAAGGCTAATAGATGGGCTGACAAATCTGCTGTCATCATAGTATCAGTGATATGCTGAAGGTACCATACAGCCTTGGAAATTTCTTGTCAGGAGACCTTCACTGGAGTGTACTCCTGGGCAGAGCTACACAGAGGAGGTGCTAAAAGGAACGTAGTTTCCCTTCTTTTCTGTTGTGCCCCTTGGTCCAAAACATGAGGCTCTTGTTTACAACATGGTTGTGGGTGAAGTTTGGTTTCAGTCCTGATTGAAGACACATCTCTGGAGTAAATCATTTTATCCTCAGATCCTCCATTCTGTCTGAGAGCTTGTTGGGCTTATCTTTCTATATACTTGAATATGACATATTTCAATTTAAAAATACAACAGCACTCTTTTGCAGGCGGTGGTTTTATTCATATGGCTTCTTATTGTCATCATCTGGACCAAGCAGCTCTTTATTTTTGACCTTTTTCCATGAATCACTTTGATTCAGCCAGAGTTCTATATTGGTGTTACAAGCAAAAAAAAATCAGGTCTTTCCTTCACAAATAGTACAGCTCACAGTTCCAGGGGACAGGTGGTGCTGCCGCTATAAATGTCTGTAATACACAAAGGAATATTCCTTACCTTTGCCATTATTACTGAAACAATTGCCTCCTGTGTTAGAATAGTTAACAAGCTTACTGGAAGGTGTTAGTTTTGATTACAGTGTGTGACATGATTGATCTATTGTGACAGCAGCTGAAACTAAATGTCCAATTAACCTTGAAAGTCAGTCTGTGGCTCAGCAGTATTTACTTTTTTTTCTTATGCAGAGCCTTTCCACCTCTCTCACCCACTGTAATGATGTGCTACAGTGGCTTCAGCTTCATAAAAGCTACTCCAGACTAACAGACTAACTAACTAACTCCTGACTGATGTCAGTCATCTGTACTAAGGCTGAGGCCTCCTTATCCATTCTTACTTGAGCAGGGAGTATTGGTGTGTCCATAAACTTGAGGATTGTCCTTGTTTTCCTTGGAGTTCTTGTTGATTACAAGCCATCAGGCTTTAACTTGACTTGGCGAGGTGTGCAGTCTTTGTCACAAGCGAAAGACACTAGCTGGTTCAGTGGGTGATCCAAAGGGTGTCCTGTCTCCACATAGTGTGGGAGTGGTCCCATAACCAAGCCCCTTGGGAATAGACTTCTCTTTGAACACATCCTAGATCCAGACTTCTGCCAGGAGGCAAAATCAAAGATAGACATTTTGACCCTGAAAAGCAACCCTGGTGATGAGCTTGTAAGGCAACTATCTGCAGTGCTTCCATCTCAAGGTGATAACAAATGCTGTCTTGTTAGGTGAGATCCTGACCCCCAAGGTATGTTCTTTGAGATAACAAAACCCTTGTCAAAGATTCATATCTAAAAGGGCACTCCTCTGTTCAAGGCAGAGGTTTTTAGAGGGAAAATGACATTTTGGAAGAGACAATTTTTTCCACCACAGATTTTATTTAATGAATTACTACAGAGAATTGAGAAATGGGTCATATAACAGGCCTGGATAAACCTTCTTTTCCACCTGGAGTCATCAGTAGATCAATATGGTATACACCCACTCTTTCCACTTTCACATAAAGTCAGAAGAAGACTTTGCCAAGAGACAACCAAATTCAACACCTTTCATTCAGTCATCATATGCTGGACATCAGCCTTCCAGAAATGACTGAAAGCAATTAAGCAATCAAGGCTGTCCAGCTCTAAATTGACAGGAGATTTTGGTATAAGATACATCCTGAAGGAAGTCCAAGTGCCCCAGTGGTTTTTGTACATCAAAGGGGCATCTTGGCATGGCACCATTGTTAGAGTTTTCATCTAGTATAGAGGGACATAGGCAAGTGTCATGGGAAAAAGCATAACATTATGGTCTATAGTGGTGATTTACCTATCAACATTGCAAAATACTGACATTGTCATTTTTGAACCTTGGGGYAGAAATCTGTAGAATTAACTACATCTTGCCAGGAGAGCATCCTCATTTCTAGCTGCTTTTACACTTTTTTCTTGGTTTGGTCTATTTTGTCAAGAACAAGCTCAGAAAAACAAAGCCTATCAACTGCTTGTTGAATCACCTCTATCATTCAGTCTATTTTAATTCATACACAGGCACTGCACACCCAGACTTACACTTTGAAGAATCTCTTCTCATATTCTGGATGACAGAAAGATACTCCAGAGGTTGCAAAAAGGAAAGAGCCCAGGGAGCTCATTTCTCCTGTGGCTAAAGTGCAAGATTCAATCATCAGGTTTAGATTTTTTTTTCATTAATATTCTAAATTGTGTAGCACTGCATATTATAGATTATTTTTCATCTAAACCTCCTAAGAAAAATATGATTTTTTGTTATGATCCTACATGAATATGCCTAAATTGCTGTCAACACCACCCTGCTTAAGCAATTTCAGCTATATTTGTTAATGATTTTGATGCCTCTCTACTGCCTCTCTCAAAGTACTGTGGTGCCTGGGTTTCCTCTCACTGTCATTGGTAGTTTTGACATTCAAAGTGTTTTCTTGTCCCCTCTGCCTTTAACAGCCTGCCCCAAAGCTTGCTCATGTCTTCACTAAAGACACTTGTAACAGACAATGAGATCAGGTAACCACAAGTGGCCAAATGTACCCTGCCATAAAAAGAGCCTAGATGGTGCCACCTACTTCTGAAACATTATTCTCTTGAGTTTTGACATTCTGAAGAGTTCAGGTCTTTACAGTCATGTCCAGCAATGGGACTGTTCCTTTCACCTTTTGCATAAACACTTATTGATATGTAAGAGATTAATACATTAATATTAGTGACGGGAGAAGATGTGACAGTTCAGAACCAGACTTTCTTGAACTTCACGGCAAATGCTTCTGGTTTAAGAGTCATAATGGCATCACACAAACCTTGCTGAAATCAATGTAAATTATTCCATCTTCTGCCATGAGGATCATCTCTGTTCTCTACTGTCACACTATGGACTTTCAATACTGCAAAGACTAGATCTTATCAGACAGTCTAAGACAGCACCAGCGTAAATGTAAGATTGGTCTTATTTATGAATTTTCAAACCCTGAAAACCATTGAATCTGTGTCGTGGTTTAACCCCAACCCTACTCCAACCCCCGCGACAGGCACTGCAGCTACTCCAGCCCCAGCCGGCAGCTAAGCACCACACAGCCGCTCGCTCACTCCCCCCACGGTGGGATGGGGGAGAGAATCGGAAGAGTAAAAGTGAGAAAACTCATGGGTTGAGATAAAGACAGTTTAATAGGTAAAGCAAAAGCCACGCACACAAGCAAAGCAAGACAAGGAATTCATTCACTACTTCCCATCGGCAGGCAGGTGTTCAGCCATCTCCAGGAAAGCAGGGCTCCATCATGCGTAACGGTTACTTGGGAAGACAAACGCCATCACTCCAAACACCCCCGCCTTCCTTCTTCTTCCCCCAGCTTTATATACTGAGCATGACATCATATGGTATGGAATACCCCATTGGCCAGTTGGGTTAGCTGTCCTGGCTATGCTCCCTCCCAGCTTCTTGTACACCTGGCAGAGCCTGGGAAGCTGAAAAGTCCTTGACTAGTGTAAACATTACTTAGCAACAACTAAAACATCAATGTGTTATCAACATTATTCTCATACTAAATCCAAAACATAGCACTATACCAACTACTAGGAAGAAAACGAACTCTATCCCAGCTGAAACCAGGACAATCTATAAGCCTATGTCTTGGACATTAAAAGACCTACACATGGAGTAGAAGAATCATTATTTTCTGTAACTATTGGTGCTGCTAACATTCTTTCAATCATCCAGATGCAATCCCATAATTGTTTATTGACTCCCATAATTTAGTCCTTTCAAGGCACACCTGCTCTACCATTACCTGAACTTCTTACATGTTTAGCTTGAAAATTGTACAAACCCCTGCACAGATGAGGAGTGGAAAAGATAAGGAGGGTTATTTTTGAAGAATTTTTCTAATGACTGTYCCTCACTGTAAGGAATACATGTTCTGCGCTCAAAAAAAGTAACACCACCTCATTATGATGCACAGCCAGTAAATCTGATTAAAATGGATAAAACAAACTAAAAAATCAACCTCTTTTCCCCCCAGGTTTGTGAATCATTCAAAAACTCCTCCTTTCCACTCCCCCATTTACCTGTGGATGAATAATGATGTCACTTGGTATTTATTTGGTTCCCATAATTATCACTGGTGTGTTTTTGGCCCCAAAAGCTTTGCTTCTTTTCTATGACTTTCTTACTTTTTTTTCCAAAGAAGCCAGTAAAGGACAAGTAATGAATAGTGAATGCAAACTTGGTGCAAATTCATGAAGCCTGGGAATCACAAGCATGCATTTCCATTACTACCCATCAGTCATTTGAATATAACCAGTAAGCAAAGACTGTGCTCCAATGCAGTAGCAGCAAATTATGCTTGAGGTGTTCGTTCACAAAAGTGCTAGTGTATCTGTTTGTTCATTATTCAGACAGTTTTATCAAGCCCTGTCTGAGATGAGGAGGGTTTTAGTTGAGTATATTTTGATTTCTCCTTTCCTAAGGGGTGCATGCCATGTAAAGATTAAGGCTTCAGCTTATCGTACACATCCTTCTATGCTCAGGTCTCAAGAGAAATAGGTAATGGCTATGCCTCTCTTTCTGAAAGTCTGTGACCATAGGTTCAGCTTGCCAAGCCTAGGGTTGTGCCTCATGCCTTCTGTCTGCATGGCTGCCTCATGAATCACCAGGCCAAGCAACTTGCTGAAATACCAGATGTGGTCAGGAAAGTCCTGAAAAGACTACAGTCTGAARAGACAGAGCTGAAGAGACTACCATGACACTTTATCTCAAGCAGAAGCAGCAGAAGTCACTGGTTCTGTAGTCAATATTGGCTAAATAGTAGACATCTCAGAACCCAATCACAGCAATCAAGAGATTTGAGTCCAGGAAAGGTATTTTCCTTAGGTTAGGTTAACAATAACAACCTAATTTCTTAGTTTCTTTTACCTTTCTCTGAAGTGTGGGATGTAGTCTACTTCCTAGGGTGATGAGAGCATTGCAAATTAATAAATTCCCTATTAAGGTGGGAATCATACACCCTTGCAATGCTCTTTGTTTCTCTCACTCTCTGTGATGTGTGATACATGGGATGTATCTGTTGCATACTAAATCCTGATTCAAGACCCAATTACATACTACATATTATAAATCTTACCCACGATGTCCCTTTATATAAGATCTATAAAACCTCCATAACACTCCAGGGCCAGGTAAAGTTCAGAAGGCCGGCAAGAGTTAGAGACTTGGTCACTAGTTTGCATGAAGGGGAAACGGGTGGTTGTCTTCTCCCAGCTGAGACCCGCTATTCAAACAGGCAAACTTAGATCTGAATGTACAGCTCAGTACCATCTTGTATGTGTGTTTGACTTTGAATTCCTTGTATATATGTTTATGAACGTAGTGYGTGTGGAGGAGAGACTGCTTCATGCTAAATGACTTCAGATGTCAATGCCGTCTTGTCCCTGCTGTAGAGTTATTTCTGCCACCTCATAAGGTCAGTTCAGAAGAACCATAGTTGGCACAGGCTAGACATGCCAAACACTATGAGAAATATATTGTAGATGTATGGTAAATCTATGTCTTGTTTTATTTTTAAATGTATATAATTGCCCTGCCATTGGCAAATACTACCCCCTGTGCATAACCGGCTTCAATTTCCTGCAGTTTGTCAGATGCTAAATTCAACAGCGTGGGAGACCCTGCTGGTGCCCTCACTTCCAAACCAGCTGCAAATGTGAAAAATAGAGCTGGCTTCAAACTTTATTTTATTTCACTTATTCAGGTGCAACCCTTTCCTGGGTCCTCTGAAATTATGCAGGACTCCAAATAAGGGAATGGGGAGAGGAGTAGAGATTAGGCCTCATTGTGATGTTACACTAACAATTAATTCTTGATTATAATTTTTCAGTTACATAGGAGACATTGCTACTTTAAGACAAAAAATAATAAGTTTGACAGCTCTTGCTCACTCTGCTGCGCAGGAGGTTGCTTAGCAACCCCGGGATGTGGGAGAGGGGAGGTTGCAGGAGTCAGGAACAGGAAGAGGAGTGGGTCCAGCACTTCTCTGGATGCCGTGCAAGCCGAGCCGCCGCTCATGACAGGAATCCAACTGCATTATGTATCTCGCTGCCCATGGGGGATCCACGCTACTGTCTATGGTCAGCATGAGACCTACCTGTGATGGAGTATACAGCTCCTTTAAAGATCTAGTAGGACAATTCATCCTTCTAGCTAATGTAATTATGTACCTCTAATGGGAAAGTGCCTTGAGTGGTAGAAGCAATAAGGTTTAATTCCCAGCTTAAAGGTTTAAAAGACTTCCTGCTTAAGAGGGAAAAAGAGAGTTCAGTGAAGGCAACTGCTTCCCTGAGAGTAGGGGAAGAGCTTTGAAGGAGGGCGATCCTATATTGTGCTTGATGTTAATAGGGTAAAGAGAGCCTATCTGGAAGTTTTAAGTCTGAGATGCTGTGTGAGGAAGCCAGAAAAACCTCTATTACCTACTACATAGACAAATTTACCCCCAAAGGTAGGGATGAAATGCTGGGGACACTTTATGCAGTTCAGGTCAATTGGACCTTAAGTGGCAGTAGAGCTTGATCAGCTGGCTGGAATCTCTCTCTCCTTTGCATTCATTGATCCTTCTCCAGAAACTCCTGCAGTCCGTTCCAAAGTCACCTGTCCCTCCCAGTTAGTGATGCATTAGGATGAATTGCTTTTATTTGCCACAACCAACCATTCATCCATGCCAAACCTCGTACTTTCTCCCAGAGAAAGGAAGTCTTGCTCCTTGCAAGCTGAAGTGAATCTTCAAGCCAAAAGAATTGTAACATCTGTTTTCTCCGTAGGCTTTGCTACCTGATCTAATGATCTTCCAGATCTGTCATTTAGGTCCATCTAGTGCTACAGCTTTGTAAGAAAGATTTTTCTCAAAGGTCAGATCCAGTACTTGGGGAGTCTGCAGTCACTTCATACCTCTGACATAGGTTTCTCTGAGATCTTGGCCAAGCCAGTTAACTTCCCTGTGCCTCATTACCAAAGTAAGGTGCAAGTACTTTTTCTCCAAAGATTTAGATCAGTCCTTTCTCTGGCAGGTACCTCCCCTATATGAACTGAACAGAGAACAGTCTTTTTCCCGGGTCAGAAGGAGGTCCTGATGCAATGGAGCATCACCTCGGTCTGAAGCCCCTGGGCATAACTGTCATGAAACTGATAGAGTTATTCGGAAAACTCACTGCAACGTGTGGGAGGTAAAGAGAAGCCAGGGAAAAAGCAGATAATCCTTAACTGAGGTGTAAGAGCAGGAATAAGAAAGCTTGTAGAGCCCTCCTGCACAAGGCCTGACTGCTGTTTCCACTGCCAGCAAGCAGAGTTTTTCACAAAGAAGCAGATTTCAGAGTACTCCTTACATTTTACCCTGTATTTCATCAGACGGCTTTGGCATTTTCTGTACTGGTGATGTTCCTGGTCACTGCGGAACTTATTAACYCTGTAACAACCTTCCACAGACACTCCACAAACTGGGGAACAGATTTAGACTCAATGAGAAACTTCTCTCCTGACTGGGACGCTGGCATTTCTCTTACCCTGAGAAATTTCCTTCTCTCTCTCCTGCTCTCTGGGACTGAGGTATCACCCCCTACTTCACTTCAGGACAAATTATGATCTCACATGATTTTATTTAAATCAAAGCTGAACTCCATCCTGATAAGGATCAGCATCTGTTTCTATTTTTAATTTTTTCTTGGGCAATGAGCTAGCAGGATGATAGGAGGTGCTGATGATACATTTACGTATGGTCTTATGGCTGTATAGGAAGAAACTGGAGGAGAGTTAGCCCTTGCTTTCTGACAGTCCAAGTTCAAGTACTCCTCAACTACTCTGTTGTTGCCCTTGCTGTGTCTATGGGCTATAAGATCCTTCCTTCTTCAGGTCCTCCTAACCTGGTGTAGCAACACTACATGCCACTACATTGGTCAGGTCACCTATCTCAGAGAAGGCTGCTTTCCAGAGTACTCCAAAACTTTCTTTTCAATATGGTCACATTGCTGATGGTCTTGGCATTAAAAAAGGAACAAAAGAGTACATCTAGCATAACTGCAATGTGGTTGCAGGTCCATGTTCATATCTTCTGCTCTTGAGATATCATCAAGCCCATGATAAAATTTTCAGAGTGTTTTAGGATCCTTCTGAACAGGGCTTGGTATGTATCCAGTGAACAAGCTCAAGGAACAATGTGCTATGTTAACACAGCAGTTTCAAAATCAGTGCTTTTGCAGGGGGAAATGAGAAGCTGCCAGTGTGCATGTGGCTTTTAGTCTGCATTAGCATGGAATAAAACAGCTGCTGTAATCCATCCTGGATTACTCTGCAGTGTGAGGAGCTGGGCATGCACACATGATCAGTTATTGTGCTTCAGGTGAACGGGGAAATTCAGCTTCTAGCTGGGGACCAGTGGCTTTCTAAAACACACTGACATGACCAGGTCCTAAATTGGAGATGCACAGCACATCTGTCACACTTATAATTTCTCCCTCCCCCCTTATAAAACCAAACTGGTTTTCAGGCTGATTCCTGCTTTCCCCCACCAAATCTTGGCTTTCTACCAGCTGCTGTAAACCATTGAAATGATTCTCAGGTACTGCAGTGCATGAAGGATGGGTCCTGCCGCACTGCTGCTCGAAGAACAATGCATCACCTGTCTTAGCTGAGATAAACTAGATTATAACTTAGATACCCCTCTTCTGAGCACATATCTCTAGTACTGCTGACAGCACTGCATCACACAGACTAGATAATGTCTACCCCCCTGTAGCAACATGCTTTTGTCCTTGACCTTTTGGAATCATATATCACACCCTTTGCATGCCAAAACATCAGGCAAACGGAGTGAGTCTTGTGCTCCCAAGGCCTTCCATCCACAGGAGCCATGGGTACAGGAGGAGCTGATGGGCATCGTGGCCAGGACAGTGAGGTACTAAACCATATGTAGTGTCAAAGCATCAATCAGCCCATTCATGAAGTGGATGCTCGTCTGATTTTAGCAAGGCAGATGCTATTTGCTGAATGCTTCAACAGCACTAAGGGCCTGATAATCAACCATAGTGCCTCAGAGGAGAAAGCCAAAGAGAGCAGGATGATGGCCAAAAGTATAGTGTATAGTTGCCATCCTCTGCAGGAGAATATCAGAATCGCCTAACTTCTTCGTATAAACATTACCAGGTTCCTGTTTAATCGCTACATGTTTTTGGTACTTCATGTTCATGATGGGCCACCCAAAAGCTAATGCATATGAATAATAATTGCCACAATATTAATGAGCTTATTATTAACCCTGGTGAACAGCCTGAAGAGAACCATATTGGATTAATCTGTCACTGTGTTTGGTATAACAACCCTTACCTTTGAAAAGTAAGTAGCCATCTATCTAGGCTGTCTGGGAACAGCAAAATTGTTACTTCCTCCCTACCAAAGCCCTGGAAAGCCACGCTGGCTGCTGGTAGTGTCAAGGGAAGTAGCGAGGTCTGTGGGGTGGCAGCTTCTGCTGAGAGACTCAGAGGTGACCCATTCCAGCAACAGAAGTTGCATCCCCTGATTGCCTCTACCTTGCCGGCAGGAGCAGCAAACAGTAATTAATCAATTAAGCATGATTTTCTATGACTCTCTCATTAGCTAGCTACACTAATTCTGTCTCTTGCATTGTATTTCCCTTTCCTGTAGTGGTCTGGGCCCAGCCTCTTAGGTGTGTTGGCAGCATAATTTAACGTTGTCTCCACTACTGAGAAGCTTTTAACTGGCTCCATCCCTTGTGCAGAACTGCATCTTCCACAGTCTAATTGATCTAGGTTAGAAGTTCATCCTCTGTGGAATAAAATATGAAGTCAGAGGGAGATTGTGTGACTTGCCCTCCCTGGTACAATCAGTAGGATCGTAAACAGCCCAGATTGCCTTTCTTCTGGCCTTCTTTATACAGTTTTTCTCCATTGCTGAATCTGCGAAGACTGACAAGAACTCAACAAGGTCCTTTGCTGTGTCTCTAGCTCAGCTCCACAAAACCAAATTACTCCAACTCAGTTTTTCTTTTTTTTTTTTTAAATAAATTTTGGCCCCAAACATTTAACATTGAAGAGCTGATCTCTAATGTAGCCTAACTAGTCTATCCTAATAACAGTCAGCTTTGGCTCCTTCTAGGAAACACTGGTGTGCAATGTCAGATCATGAGACTTGCAATGCCTCTCCTGGCTCTAATGGATTTCCCATACTTAAAGATTTACAAAACCACTGCAGATGTTACTCTTGTTTTTCATGTGCCTCTTAAAGCCTATTTCCAACATCCTGCCGCAGAAACTTCTTTTTCTAAAACTGCCTAAGACCATTCTCAATGTCCCTGTTACCCCAGAGCACTCACTGTGATCAGCTATTAAAGGTGTTCCTTTCCACCTTCTCCAAATCCACCTTCTTCCTACATGTTTTTACCATTCAGTATTCCCACTTGTTCACATACATGGAAAACCCATTTGTAGTAATTAGATAAAATTACTTACACCTGCTCAGCAATACACTGAATTTTTATCTGCAATAAATGACATTTTCCCAAAAGACTGCATTTTAAATGAAAAAGAAATCTGAGATATTTTCCTCTCCTTGCCCTCTTCCCATTCCCTCTGAACTCCACTTATTGTTTGCGGCCTTTTAACAGTCACCCAGTAGTTATTTTTTAGTATTAAATCCAGGAGAGTGTTGGGTTGACAGGTCACCAGTTTTTGTGTGAGCGCAAGTATATTAAACTGAGTTTAACGGTGAGTGTGGGTGGCACTCACTACAGCAGTAGGCACGGCACAATTTCAGCCTTGCAGCTGCACAATATGCATAGCTGTGTCATTTAGCACTAACAGCATGTAGAACGATTCATGCCCAAACTGGGCAAACAGGATCACTCTACTGCATGGATAGGGTATAMTTCCTCAGCACTAGATCTTTTTTCTTGAGTGTTAAAGCACTAGAAGTTGAAGGGTGTTTAAGCAATATAACACCTGAAGTTGCAGGTAGCAAAAAATTAAAAATTAAATAATAATAAACTGACTTTCCCAGATAAACCAGCTAGAATCAAATGACACACAGCCCCGTAAGTGTTTACATAAATTTAATAACCACTAAATCTTTCACTGCAAGTCATCAGCTTCCATTAAATCCAGTGGCAGCTTCCAGAAGAACGATGCTCACATGGACCCTTTTAAAATAGTAGCTGAACATCTCATAATCTTTAATGCGTTTTTCCCCACAACAACCACTACTAAGTCAGGAAGTACTTTTATCCCCATTTAGGAGAGGAAGTTTACAGAGCAATTCCTTCATTTGCCTAAGGTCATATAAGTACCTGGATGCCAAGACAGAAACTAAACTTGGCTTTCTCATATCACAGTCTGCTAACATAACCACTGGATTAGTCAGTGGTTGATTTGAAGCTCTTTTCAGCCACTCCCTTTTAAAAAGGCAAGAAAGTATCTCTGCAGTATGTCTCCATTGGACTGTATACAATAAAACCTCCAGCTTGTTATGGAATAAATGTCCATACCAACAGTTTCCATCTCTCCTTTCTTCTTCCTGTAATGTTATAGCTCTTCCTATACTGACCCAGGAGAACAGGCATGGAAGAACTGTATGTGTTCAGTCCTGGGCAAAAAACAAACATTTTTCTGTCCCTGACTTCACATTTCCCACTGTATCTGCATCATAACTGTCTGCTTCTGGCGTCAGATATGGCATGACTTTGTACCCAGGTTGTCAAAGACAACATGAAAAAGACTAATTCTTTAGGGATTTTTCTCTTCGCCTCTCTCCAGTCTGATAGCTTTCCTATGTGTCACATTCATACATATTCACACTACAGCTTTCTTATCCATTTAAAAGATTTTAAACTTTTAAACTTCCTTTCTAGGGTAACAAGGAGTTCCTCTGCGCAGGGAGGGCATCAGATACTTTACTGAGCTACAGGTATATTACAGCCACAATGTATCCCCTATCTATTTACAAAACAAACAAACAAACCCCCTAAAACAGTTCTCTTCTTATTAAAAATAACAGAAAGACATCAGGTTTGTCTGGTTTCAATTTACGCTTGAAAAACACATACTGCATTTTGTCCCCATTTCCACTAATGTATATGTCTCTCTCTATTTCTTCTTTCAAGGTTTGATCCATCTGTTTTGTATACTATTATATACGAATCAGCACACAATCTACTGACTAATCTACTCCAGGAAATTACAACCCGGAGACCTCAGTGGCAGAGCAAATGCCAGGAGATGCCTTTTGGAGCAGACATAAGGCTATTCCAGGCTACAGTGGAAGGCCACCTTTTTGATAAAGCTGGTAATGATTTTCTTTCAAAGCCAGGCCAGCAAGACCTACAGAAAGACCAGATTTTTTCAGAGTGTTTAAAGGATCTGATCTTCTGATATTAATCATAATTATTTTGGGACCTTCCATAGGGCCTGTTCCATGTGCCTGGTATAGTGTGGGAAGTTGGTGTTGACTTAGGTGGGAAATAGTGAGCCTTTTTTAGGCCATCTGAGAAATCTTCTCATAAATACCTTTTTCTACCTTTTTTTTTTTGTGTTACGTAAATAGATTTGGTGTTTCCCCACAGAGGTGATAGGTACTACAGAGACAAAGTACATGCCGTGAACATTCAGTACAAAAAACCAATGACAACTCTGTAGTATAATCAGCAATAAGGTCATTAATTATTGTTACTGTTATTATTATTATGCCTTGCAGCCATAATAGGTTTTCTTTTATTTTCTGCATTCCCTTCAACAGTTTCAACATTTTTGTTTGGTATTTCTTTTCTGTGTAGTATCTAACAACAAATAATTACAAAACTCTTCTTCTGGTTGTCAAAAAAAAAAAAAAAATCCTGAGATGCTATACCCAGAAATGGGGAAATATAAGGAGCCTACAAAGTCATTTTCAAATATTAGGTTCCTTAGGCACAACCCTGACTCGGAAATAGAAGTCAAGTTACTGAGAGGTGTTTGTGAGTGTTGAATTTGTTTGTATTTGTGCTTGAATTTGTTTATGTTGCTTTTGGGCTCTTTCACTTAATGCCTCTGTGAGCTGAACTGACATACCGTATATTTAAAAGAAATGCAATAAAAACAATTTAACACCTTTCCCTTGTGTCTGCGTTTGTTATTTCCTACTCATAGGAGAGAATAAATTGTTAATATATATATTTATCTATTTATATTTATATGCATGTATACATACATGTTGTTTTTTTTTTTTTACCTACAGAGTCAGAATTTGCTAAGCTAGAAGCAAAAATTTTGTCTCTAACAGGAGGAATCATTTACTCAGAAACAGGATTCGCTGAAATAAGTTCAGGACGCTACTATATTCAAAAGACAGCAACTATTGCCTCTGTAATTTCTCTGTTTCCAGTACCATCACACACTCCAACCTGTAATATCGTGGGGTTTATGGAAATCAAAGTTGAGAGCTGCTGTGGGGAGAAGGGTCACCAATACCAAGAGTAGGAACTCACAGATTTTTTGTTAAAAATCAAATCTTACCCTGTCTGTACTTGTTATTGATTTGTATCTTTAGTAGATCAAATGTCAATAAAAGGTCCTCTCCTTCTTTCTCATAAGGGCTGAACAATCATATGACACAATGTAATGTTTCACTGGCAGGCCAGGACTTGCCCTATTTCTATAATCACAACACCTGAACATGATCAAAACTAGCTGTACAGTATGCAGCAGTGGATCCTTAGCACAAACTTTTAAAATGAGCTGTGCTGTGAGAAAGAGTATGAGGAAAGGTGGGTCTCCTAGTGGTTTTGTCTTGTGGTTGTGTTCTCTGGTATCTAGCGGTGAGCTCCAGGTGAAGATTTCTCCATGGTTGGGACTCTCACAGCTCTCTCCTACATATATTTTCTGGTTTCTAATAAAACTCAAAATCATATGGCAGCACTTCCTCAGCTGAAGATACCTTCTGATCTATCAGGTATCATAATACTTGTAGTAATTTAATCTCTGAGACCTCTACCATTTGACCTCTTCTCTCATCTCATTGTAGCTGATGAATTAATTAAAAAAAACTATTAAGGAGGATGGTCAAATAGATGGACAATTCATCCCCAAAGAGTGAATACATAAACTCTGTTTCATTAAACAACCAATATAAAAATCCATTTTGGTTCACCGAAACAAAATTCATAGATTTATTCTTTTTACTACAAGACCTTAATTCACAGCCCTGCTGTTGTTATCTGTTGAGCACTGCAGGTAAGAGCAGTTTATCATAGGTAGGCATTGCATAGAACTGATTTGGAAAAGCAAGCAGACATTTAGTCCAGCAGTGTGATGCATTGAAAAACTTTGAGTCAGTATGTCATATGACAAATTATATATGAGTATTTTCACAGTATGTGTATAAACAGAGAAAGTTATGTTGGTCCTTTATTTGTGACCTGAAAGGACAGAACAGTTAGTGTGAGTAGAGAAAGAAAGGGAAAATATTATAGCATAAATCACAGAATAATTTAGGTTGGAAGGGATTTCTGGAGGTCTGTAACCCAGCCCCCTGTTCAAAGCAGAGTTAACTGCAAAGTTAGATGCAGATGCCCATGGCCTTATCCAGTCCAGTTTTGCAACTGTCCAAAGACAGAGAATCCAGTGTCTCTGGGCAGTCTGATAAACTGGGCAAAACTGACAGATGCTGTGTACTCATTTCCTGATGAAGCCCAAGTCTGCTTACCTGTTATCCAGGGTCTTTATGTTGTTATTTGCTTTCCTCACTTCCATCAGGATCTGAAATTCCACTGTCACTGCACCTAAGACTTCCCTGGACATCACATCCCTGACCCATTCTGCCTTGTTCACAAGTAAAGGAATAATATGTATAAAAATAATATGCATGACTCCTTCCTTTTGAAAGCCCCTGTTTTGCAATCCATGCAGGACACTTACTTCCTCCTGGCAGGCTATTCCATCTCTTAAAAACACCTCTCATTGCTGAGTAGTCTTTTTAACTGACATGGGAACTATCGGGTTGTTGTGCCTTGGTAATGGATGTTTCCTTTATCATGGAAAGAGGTAAGGATGGTGCAAGTTTGCCTAAAATATCGGGGAAAGAACAGTTCAAAATATAGCTCAAAGAGGGAACATCAGTAAATAATAGATGCAATTGTCCCTAATTGACCCATGTCCTCTCCTTCGATGGTATAGGGGGCTGGATCAGACAGTCCAGGTGTATAGGGTAATTCACATCACTTAGAACTTTTTTTAAATTATGTACCATGCATCCTCGGGACTGTTCTTAGGTCTCCATGAACCAGCAAGAAGTACTTTTTATTATCTCAAGTAACTTAGCTGGGTACAAGAGATTTAAATACAATTTCTGGCCCTTCTATTAGCTCCTGGCATGAAGCCAATGAATCACCGCGCCGCTGTGTCTCAGGAAATAGGAATATGGGGACTTGCTGTCTCAAACTGGGACAAAAGATATATGTTATGCCTTAGTAAAATACCCAGTGGACTGGGAAATGCTCTTGCCTGTTTATAGTGGTAATGATTGCACACGATGCAATTAATGTTTTATGTTTTGCTATCCCTAGTAATGTCTGCAGCACCATATTGATTGTTTCTTTTTCAAACAACAGAAACAGATAGCTGAGGCCAACCCATGTGAGCTCAAATGAAAACAGCTGTTTAGCTCCACTAATCTGAACCCATAGTACTGACAGTCAATCTTATTCAAAGCCTGTCAGCTAAGATCGCTGTACCATGGTAGTTACTGTACAACCCTTTACTCAGCAAGTGTCTATTTTAAAGCTTTTGCACTCCCAGAGTTAATAGATATCTTTTAGATTATATGAACTTCAGCTCACAGGACTGGTCCAGAAGACAGAAAAATGATAAGTATATTTATACAGCGAAACCAGAGGCTGAAGAAACCAAACCAGTCTACATAAAAGCATATTAATAGGCTAACGCTGTGCATCTGGGTATTCTAGAGTGTGTATTTCTTCTTCAGTGAGGATCTTACGGGATTTGTTAAATCACTGATAGCTATTTCATTGTATTTTCTGAAGAGGGAGGAGTCTGTTCCTCCATGGCTGAGGAAAATCTAAATGGGGAACTGAGAAGCTGTGAAGGTGCTATAATGAAACATTCAGTGGCTTACCTTTGTGGGTTAATTTATTCTGTGATGAAAACTTCCTTAATACACAAAGTTGACAATAGCTATGGATTTTTAAGAACATGCAGTGTCCACATGGGTTAGGCAAGCAGCTCACCAAAACTTTAAGAGCATGTAGTCATCCTGCCTATTGTGTGTTGCTGAATGTATCTATTTTGTACCTGGTTATGTCATTCTGGCACTGCATTCCCAGCACAGTGTTTTAGTTCACCCAAGTGGTGATATTGTGATGTTTGTCTCATGAAGATAATGTACACAAAACAGGTAAGTACCTTTGGTGTTACCTCCCTCCACATGATGTGAAGACACTGAGAAAGTAACAGGGGTAGGAAAGAAGCTATAAAACAATTTACTTTTCTGCCTCATTTCTTAAAATCGCACAAGTCTACATGTAATCAAGTATGTAATAATGTATAACTTGCTATATGTGAACCTAAAGAACTTCCAGTAATTATACATAAATAAATAAAATATACCAGTGTGGGGAGGGTGTGGTGTGAGAAGTGATGAGAACGTGAAGTAAGAAAGGGAAATCACTTAGGCTATCCTCGGGGCTACTTTCATAGAAAATGAAAATGGAAGATGCAATAAAGGCTTAGGAAATCAGAGTGCCAAACCAAGCGCCTTTGAGCAAGAACCAGGGGAGCCAGGGTTACTGTGCTGAGCTTATGCCAGTCTGCTTCTAGGGGAATTATAACTCCTCTTTTATCACCTGTTAGTCACATACTAAAACACTCTCCCTTTGTTTGGGACAGCACAAAGGAATGATTATCTGCATGTTATTGTGAAAAAATAAAGCCATTTGAAGTGCAGGGTATATCACCTCTCTTTGTGTTTCAAAAAACCTTCCAAATGAAGATATTGCTTAATAGATTGAATGATGGGTATGGGGTGGCAAAGCAGCCAGCAGTGTGGTAATCTAGCATATCACCTCTAACAAATTCAAGACAGTATCTAGATGACATTTCTGTGTGATGGATGCATAAGGGTTGGTTTCAATCCTGTACCTAGTAAAACCTTCCAGATGTTCTAGCATTTCTGCTTTTTAAAAAAGTTAATAAAATTGTGGAGAGAGTGTAGGAAATAATTTCAGAGATGAATGAGAAATCTTGTGGGCAGACAGTCAATGGGAACAGTCTATTTAGTTTGTGAAATGCACGATGGAGAGATACCTTGTTTACAATAAGTGAACAAATTTGTGAGAAGAAAATACCAGATAATAAAAAGCTCTTTGTTCTGGTGGAGAACAACTAATAGCTGAAAACACATTCAATGAGAATCAAGGTCTAAATGTCTTACACTGATGGTGGTAAAATACTGGAATAACTGTTACCGTAAGYTGGCAAAATAAGAACTATATAATAAGAAGTATATAAAAGAACCGGGAGGTTTTTCATTTCTAGATGACTTTCAGTAGTGTGGTTGCTGCTGCCAAAGACTGGCTTTAACAGCCTGTCACAAGTTCTGGTAGCATGGGTGAAATGTGTTAAAACTGCTGTGGTCATACTAGATGAGCTAATGGTCCCTCCTGGCTTCAGAGTCTATCAACCTATTAATTAGCAGCTAATTAGCAGCTGGAAGCAATGATAGGCTATTATCTTGTAGCAAATCAGCCAGTAGAAGAACAAGTAATACACACGTTGGCACATTATATGACTGAGTAACACTCATTTTTAACAGCCTTACTTCTGCTATTTAGAATTAAGTGGCATAGGTCCTCTGAGATTTACAGATGAATAAACAGATTTAGCCACATAGTAGAGTTAGCCTAACCTTAGGGGACCTCCCCTGCCCCTGTTTTGTCCTCAAGTTATAACACAGACATGAAGGAAAAAAGCCATACATAGTCTTTCCACTAGAAAGTTTTTGGGTTCTTTTTTGAAAGAGAAATGCAAAGTCCACTTTAGTACTTTAAAATTAATAATAATCATAAGAGGATATGGACCATGCAAAATCTACATTTGAGCAAACATTTTAATGTGCCCATGTTATTTTTTGTAACCTAAAAAACTTTGAGGTTTATTGTAACCTAAAAATCTAGGTTAAAGTTTTAAATTTCCAAGTTTTCCTTGGGAATATTAGCAAAACCACTTTTTTTCAGTTTTCTCAAAATTCTTTGGGGGAGAACACCATATTGTTCACCCACATTTGATAACACTTTCTTTCTGTTTTCTTTCCTTAATTAAAGTTAGCTGCTGGATATACCCCGCCAATTGTCATCCTGGAAATCTAGGAACAGAGCCAGGAAAAGAAATCTTATCTTAGGTTACTCCCGAAATCTATCTCCTACACTCTTTCCTTTGTCAAAAGGAAGATAGAAACTCCCCAAAAGAGTCACCTGAAAACTTATGCTAGGTTATGCTCTGGACAATAAAACAGATTAATATTATCCTTGTGAGAGTAGCCTTTGTGAATGCCTACATTAACAGTCACTTTTCTCRTCTATAGAAAGCAGCACTAACACTTTCCTCGCTGGCAGGAGTAACTCCTCACTCATTAACAGACTTTAAGGCAGATGTGCTCCAGAAGCATCAAACTAAATCCACAGTACTAATGTGCATTCATTAGCCTCCAGATTTTTTTCTCATTCTGCATTTGTGGTCTAAATATTCCTACCACAAAAGCTGGGATTTGTACACACAATAGCTCTGAATTTTGTTTGTGGACCAAGCCAGACAGATTGATGCAGCTTCCTCATCTATTCTGTACCCTAACCTTTTTCTGTATGAAAAGGGAAGGAAACAATGAAGAGATAAGAAACAGAAGTCATTTGTGCTGGGGCCTGGCCCTATTGCTTCCTTGTAGATATTACAGATAATATACCTTTGCAATCCTTTKGTTAGAATGGAAGGGAAGCATAAAAAAAAACAAAAAAMCAAACAAAACCCAAACAAAAAAATCCATTACAGAGGCCACAGAGAGACTTATAGAAGGATTAAAACACAATAGGAAAAGTCTTGAGCAAAAGGAGGGTTGCTTCAGGTCATACAGTGTCTTTGACCTAGAGAAATAGTAAAGTAGTGACAAGCTAGTAAGAAAAGCTCTTTGGTGGGAAGTGCTCCTGATCTCTAATATTAGTTACCTGGAAGATGTGGTAGAAGTCTATTGTTTTGTCCCATGTAGTTTTAAATACTTCAGACAATCCAAAAGAATCAGTAGAGAGTTATTCTTCATTGAGAGAATATTCTGCATCATTAATGTGCTTTTCCTCAGAATATTTTGTCTCTTCTCTGACTTCAGACTTGCAAGTTCAAGGAGGCTCCATCATCTCTGTGGTTAGACAAAATGGGTTTAGACATTCTGGTTATTTCCTGGCTGCTCACACAGTTTCCTCAACTCCTTCCAGGTTCATTAGACATCAAAGAGAGTAGGTAGTTGCTTTAGTTGCGTGATCTGTCAGGTGTTTTACTGGATTTGTCCAACAGATATATCCATAATGAAGACTTTGATTTCTTCTTTGTTGTTGGTAAAGGGGGGGGGAGAAAAAAAAAAGGCAACGCATAGTCTTTCATTAATCCACATCCTGCTCAGATGTGGCAGTAAGATTCTAATTAAAGGCTCTGGGCAGCCCTGTCTGTCTCCGTGTTAAGGCTCCTACGAAGCCTGATGTTTTGCATTTTATTGTTAGAGAGTAAAGGTGAGGTGTGGGAGGAAAAAAAGGGAGGGTAGAATGAGGTGTTTTATTTCTCTTAGGTAAGGACTGAATAAAGGAAAAGAGAATATTTAAAAAACAAAAGAGATGGAAGAAATGAAGAAAGAAATGAAAAAATAAACATGAAGTGACAGGAAAGAAGCAAAARTATTATTATTGCACGTCCATTTTTAGTATGTGTAGCTACCATCATTGGTGTGATTTAAGGAAGATGAAAGCCAGATTTCTAACTTTGGCTAAGAAAGATTGTCTTGCACTGTTTTTAACACCAATACAGTTCAGTTGTGCTGAAAAATGGTGTGAGGGTAATATAAAGAATGAAATTTTGAAAAAAAAGAACCAACACACACTACAGCCTCACAAAATTAATTGCTGCACAGCATGAAATATTAGGCTAGAGTATCCAGTAGATAGACTGGAGAGATACCAGATTTGTGAACACAATTACTCCAGGGTGAAAATGTCAAAGCCTATTGTACTAAAATAAAAATTCCATTGGTTATGGCAAATAATCACCAGTTGAATCAGAAATATTCTATTATCCTACTGTACAAACATCACATTCATTCCATCATTCGAATGTATAATCACTGCCCTTGTTTACATAGCTTGTGTTGGGCAGAATGTGATTTTTTTTTGGCCAAAATAGAAAGCACTACAGGCTTATTAAATCCTAGCTATAAACTCTTTCTTGAGGAATAAAACCAAGCTGCTTTGAAAGGCTGAAATGGCTGTTGGCTCACCCGAAGTGATTTGTAGGGAACAAGGGAACATGCACAGAATGTGGTATTGCACAGAGAGCAGCACCTGCTTCCGCAGCTGAGCCAAGGTTGGGTGGATGGGAGCTGTATATCACACCGTAGTGAGGACTGGGCAGGACCAGGCAGACTCTCCTGCTTCCTCAGAAAATTTCAGGGTAGATTCAGTGGTGAGCTTTATCTGAGGAACGGCCTTGCTACCTGTTCATGAGTCACTATTTCCCTGAAAGTCTGAACAGCCATTTCTATCTGTGCAAAACTTCACTCATCTTAGAAAATGCATCATTTTGATTATTTATTGTTACAGCAGTGCCTGGTAGCTGGAACTGAGGAGGCTGCTATTTCAAACCTGGCAACATAAACTTATACAGTGAGAGAGAAGGTCTGTGCTATTTCTGCCTCTTTCCCACTAACCAAGACAGCATTCGCTTTGGGTGGCATGACAAGGAATAGACCATTTTCTGGCTTTCAATCATATTATGATTTCATCTGGCTCTGAATCACTCCTCTTGTAACACAAAAAGTAGGAAGGGAAACAGAGAGGTGCCATTCCCAAGGTCAAACTATAAATCTGTGGCAGACTTTGAAATAGCAAGTAGCCTCTAGCCTGTTGGTCTGTGCTCACAAAGCAAGACTCTGCAGGACCTTTGTATTTTCCTTTCATCATGAGCTTCCTAGAATATTCACTTTCCTACCCATGCAGTGTTGTATATCATAATGAAGAGACCTTCTGTGGTTACTGTAAATTTTGTCAAGCATCAACAGCTGTCTAAGCACACATGGATTACCATGATTGAATAATCTCTGTCAGGAGTGTGGTGGATGCTATGCCTCTGGCATTGAGCTACAAGCATGCTTTTCCCTCCCCAGACTTTATTTTCTTTCTGTAGATTTTGCAATTAAAAACTTGAAATATGGAGCATGGAAAAAGAGATCATTTATCCAATTACCTTACATTCTAAAGTCTCACCATTACGTATAACATAAATAGAAATTGTTAATATAATTTAATATTCAATTGGTTTGGCCTTAAGAATATCATATATTTCTTTTGATCATAGAAAGCTATGCACCTTTCACATGAACATTTGCATTAAAATAAATCACATAGTGCTATGTGAACGCTATGTAAAATATAGATCACCACATCAAGGGGCTTTGGCAAAGCCATGTTTCCTTGTGGTTACTACCGGAGAATGGGAGGTGAGACACCCCCATTCTCAGTCCTAGTCTGTCATTTATCTGTGCTGCTTGCTCTAAGACTCGGTGCTCTTATCTCTAAAAGGGGATAATAATGTTAGTGGATCAGGAGGCTTAATGAATCTAAAAGTCCTTCAGAGCTTCTTGGATGAGAGAGACCACAGAAATTCAAAGTATTATTACAAAATCCCCTAGCGCTTGCTCCACTGGGGAGATCATCTGAAAAGCCTTTTTTCCCCTCCCAATCTGCTGTAGAGTATGTGACTGAGCAAGAACCTTCAAAGGGTGGAGTCAGCAAATGAAAGAACTAGAGAAGGCCTTTGCAGTCAGTATGAAGAAAGGAAAGTGCCCTACTAGCTCGGCAGCCTTTGCAGCCTCTTCAAAGAAGGGCAGGAGTCATCTCAGGCACACGGATAGGTCTCCTATCTGCCTGACTGGTGCAGTATCAGGGGAGTAGCACAGAACGATGAGCCAGGGCCTTTGGAAGAGGCAAATAAGAGCAATGAGTTGGGACTAGAGACTGCTGGGGAAGGCAGAGGTGTTATGAATGGGTTTGTAACTCTGTCAGCCACAGACTCTTTTTCTCCCCTGATGGGGTATCAGAGAAAACAGAGAGGCAACTGCCTCTCAAAATTCATGGACACCCTGCTTTGAGCCTTTCAGTCAGACTGAGGTTACCTGGCTCACTGTTTTCCTCCAGTGGGCTGATCACACTGACTTGGCTGTGCACTTTTTCCTGAACAGAGCACACCGTTAACCTCCTGAGGAAATGTTTGCCTAGCAAGGCATACACATTTCCCTTTCCCCTCCAGAAACAGTGGGGGAAACGAGTCTTCTGCCCTGCACACAAGCAGCAACTTGTTTCCCATTGAGTGATGAAGGCAGTCAGGTCACTGCTCTAGGGAATCTCTCCATTTTAAAGCTTCAAAGCATGTTTTAGGTTTAAGACTTGGTTTATGGAGTTGCTGCATTATGCCCTGATCATTTACCACACTGCGGTATGCTCTTTTCGGAGTTATTCAACAGCTTTATTAATAGATTCCTTGGGTCAGATATCATTTAAATATGTGTAAAACTTGACTAATTCACATGAAAGCGATGACAATAAAGCATTCATTTTATAGCAAATTAGCTGCAATTAGAATCAGGGCTTTTCTGTTTGTTTGTTCTCTGAAGGATAGTTAAAACTTTGTGATCAGAGATAAACATTTATAATGTACCAATAATGTTTTCCTCCCCCCCCCCAGAAGACTGATACTTTGAACCCCATAGGAATCTAACAATCTCCAACAGAGCACAGTATTGCAGAGTCTAAAAGAAGACAGATCTTCAGCTGAAACTGCAGGGGACATTTTAGACCGACAAAGGACTTGTACTCAAATGTGCCCAGGGCCCTGGGAGTAGCATAGGATCTTTTCTGATCACTARGGCAGAGGGACTTTCATTTTGCTCCCCTCACCTCCAGCAGCAGAGCTGTTTCTAATGATAGGCCTCAGATGCAAGCTAGGGCTTTCAGAAGTCYCTTCGGCTCAGATTCACAAAGGAGTTTAGATTTCACAATCCTGAGCTACTTTTTGTCACTTACTGTGAATTGTTCTGGGCTGTCCATCATATAAATAATGGCCTGATTAAACCCTTCACATGTGGAGGTTGTCATATATTCAGCAAAAGGCYGTGGGTTTCTTTTGATAATCTGGAAAACAGAAACCAGATTTGTTCTTTGTGTGCAAACCCTCCTAACAGAAAGTATTCCTCATTCCCTTCTCATCCACATCCAGATGATGGAAAATTGTCTATGACAAGGTGACTGACTCTGTAGACAAGGGGGGACCAGTAGGTATAGTTCATCTCAACTTGCTTCCTTGTAGCCAAACTGGGGAGATAGGGACTGGATGGGTGGACTACAAAGTGGGTGCAAAAGTRGCTGGACTGTTCAAACAATGCAACTATTTGAAGTCTAAATGATGCCCAGCTAAGAGTGGTGGTGTTCCTCAGGTGTCATGRGCCAATACCGTTTATTTGATGACCTGCTTGATAGGAGAGAACACACCCTCAGCAAAGTCACAGGTGATATCTCATAAGGCGGGGAGAGGGAGCTGTTGGTAGCCTGGAGGGTAGGGCTGCTCTTCAGAGGGACCTTGGCAAGCTGGAAGAGTAGGCCAATGGGAACTTCAGGAAGTTATAAAATTTCAAATGCGAAGTCCTGCACCCAGGAGAGAATAACTCCATGCAACAGTGTAAGCAGGGCACTGACTGCACAAGGAACAGTTCTGCAGAAAAGGGCACACAGATGCTGGTGGACAACAAATTGAACATGTGTCATCAAGGCATCCTTACAGCAATGAAGGCTGAGTATTGATCTGTGTTAACAAGAGCATAAATAGCAGATCCAAGCAATTAATTACTCCTACTACTTGGCACTTGATTAAGTTGGCCTCTGGAGTAGTATCTGGTTTTGGGCCGCCCATGCAAGAGAGACATTGAGATACTGATGCAAGTCCAGGAGAGAGAGATGGATCTGTCAAACCTGCACAAGGGAAGGCTAAGAAGAGAGCTAACTGTTGCTTTCAACAAGAGTTGGACAGTCATTCCTTTCAGCAGAAGCAGCAGCCAGACTTCAGAGAAAGAACAAGAGACAGCAGCCATGAGCTACAGCAATGGGAATTTCACTTATTGAGAGGGGAAAAGAAAATCCACCACAGCAGTAGCCCTGGACCAGACTGCCCGAGAAGCTCTGGATTAATCTTTCATGTGAATTTTTGGAACTTAGCTAAACAACACCCCGAGCAAGCTTTTCTAACTTGGAGCCCTGATTTGAGCAGGAGTTAAGAACAGACCTCCAAAGGTCTCTTCCAAGCTGAATTATTCAGTGATTCTAAAAAAATCATTGACTTCTTTCTTTCCTTTTCATCCTGTTTTTTAGCTCAACCAATTCAAAGCTTGCAAAGCAAAATGCTACCATTAACAGAGACAACTGTAAGAACTAATTGGATAACCAGAACACAAGCTCCATTTCTAAATCAAAAGATAATTAAGGCAGGTAACTACTCACCTGTATGATCGCTGGAGGAAGGACATGGAATGGGAAGTTACTTACTCATGCGATTGATAGTATCCTGCTCAATCCAGCATGGAGACTTTTTTCTTATGTACAGAACATTATGTGTAAATATACATGGGTTCCTGATGAGCTTTACGCTTACTACTTCACACAAGTTGGTATAAAATCCCCACTGGAACAAGGCAGGGCTTCTGAAATTTGAGAATAATGTTGCCTTTCTCTGATTTAAGCAACATTGATTTTGAACACAATAACTCATATTCTACTCCAAAGTAGCTCCATTATTTCAGTATTATGTACTAGTATGAAAATATTTTCTTCTCAGAAGAAGAAATAGTTTGGCAACACGGGCTTACCACAAGATACAAAGTCTTACATCATCAAAGGCAGGCATCTATTGTAAAGCAATTGTAAGGTGAAGAAACTCTGTAGGCTGATCCATCCTATCCTAAAATAAATGTCAAAGTTGAGAGGAACCTACTCCCATTCACAGAAAAGGGAACCTTGACAGCTAGCCCATATTTTACACTTAAGACTTAGGTAGCTATGCAGAAGTGTTACAAAGACAAATTTTACTGTAATAGTAGTGAAGTGGTTGATGAAAAAGTGAGTAAACCTACCAACCTGTTGTTCCCAAACAAGCAGTGAGAAGCTTTGTCTTCTCTATATATTGCTAAAATTAAACATGGGTGAGATGCATTCTTCGGCATTTACCCTTGATAACACCATTGATTTGATGGTGGTTGCCAGTGAAGCTTAATAATGAACTCAAGTATTTATCACCAGAATTGAGTGAAATGAGTTCACTAGCTTTGTTCCAAACCTGGTTCATAACACATAGGTTCTCCTCACTGCAATTTACATTATTTGCATTATTGGCAGTTCTCCCAACAACACTGTATTAGGCTGACAATTGCAAGTCAAGCATATATTTGGTTTAGTATCACTTAGGTAATTATTCATTGCAAGGAAGGATTTGCTTTCTCAGTTTAGATATGACTGTGGTTTAAAGACTGTTTTAAAAAAAAAAAGATCTATTTCAAATTGAACTCCTAAATTCACTACTAGGCAGAAGATCAGAGCCAGAAGCTAAGGGGTTGATTCATGAATGCAAGCCAAAAATGGATGCCCTTATATTAAGCCTGTCAAATCTATTGATGCTTGTTAACACCACGTAAACCTTAGTTAATAGGTTTTCTAATTCTTCTTTTTTTTTTTTTTTTTTTTTTTAAATTTCTCCATGGTATTCTGAAGCCACCATCAGCATCTTTCTCCAATCCCTGTAAGGAGACAGCAAACAAAAGTAAATCTAGAAGTTGAGAAATGACCATAAATGAAACTGTTCTTTCACTCACTTTACATGGCCTCAGCATTCAAGACGGTTTGGATTGATAGTTTTTCTTTTGGAGTCAAAAGCAAGTTCCCAGGTCAAGACAAGCATTTTCTAGTAAAATTTTAACAAGTCCATTTGTCTTTGCTACAGCAGAGGAGGAAAGTCCATTTGTTTCCCCACTGCTATAAGTTTTAAAGATCTAATTATTTCCTATGATTCAAGATTTGAAGAACATATTCTGGGGGATGTGGGAGGACTAAGGGATTCCATGCACAGGTGTCACCTTCTCCCACGTTACACCTAACCGTGGCTTCCAGTTGTCTTAGGACCTCTAGAATGACTGGTAAGAGTTGTGTCCCACATCCAGGGCTTGATTTGGAAAGCTTCCTGAAACTGTGCACTGACAAACAATTAAAGATTATAATTAACTAAATCAGTAATGCTAACATCTCTGTTTGTTTATTTCCCTTCTATTCCCTCCTGCACCCTCCCTTCTGTATAAACACAATATTACTTAATCAGGAACTGGTTTACGTTGGTTTTCTTTTTATAATAGATCAGTGTTACTGAACAAAGCAGAGGTAACAGATGAGTATACTAATTGGAGATGTCAGGGCATTGGGGACTTCATTAATGACTGAGAAATGGACTGAGAAACATCAAACACTTCCTCTCGCCTCATCGTGCTCCTTATCTGTGGAAAATGAAAAGCTGGTTAAGCCCTTTTGTATTTTAGTAGAGCTTAAAAGTTGGTACCAAAGGAGGCATCTTGTCAGATCAAGCAACGTGGAGACTGAGTTTATTTTGTCAAACAAAATATTAGAATAGAACCAAAAAAAGTCTGTGAGAGTGCTTTATTCTAAGACTGAATTTTACTCAGCCAAAAATAACAAAAATCTCTCCAGAGAAGAAATTGGCAGATAAGTTATCTGCACAATAATATATTTTAATGCTTGACAAACCTTTCAAAAGTCTCTTGGCCACTCACATAATGGAGGAATGGAGAGAGCAATACAGGATTTCATACAACTCTGCTGAAGCAATGAACTCAGAGACAGGACTCCTGGGTTGGTCTGTGAGCTCCACTGCTGTCTGACTGTCAGCAAAACACCATTCTGTTCCCAAACCACCACTCTTCCCTTTCTAATAATAAAACATTGATTCCCCACTCTCCTTTTTATAAAATGTTTTGATATTTGAAGAGAAAAAGCATTGCACAGGCTGGATTCTGCAAACCTTCAGTGTATAAATCAGATTCTCTACAATGTGTGCTTTATTGGAAAAAAAAATCTGATTCACTGAAACTGATTGCTTTTGTTGAAATATATCAATTGGACAAAAGTTCCCTCAAGTCAGATGGAATTGCAGACAAGTGAGCATGAAAGAGATCTCATTCACTGTTTTTCACTGCCAGAGCTGCTCCCCTTCATCTGAATAATGGATTGCAGGAGGCTGACTTGACAATCAGCTGGCTGAGACACTCAGGTGGGTGCCCAGAATAAAGTTCTCCCTTGAATAAGGACAGAAAGGGATTAGGTCCTGCACCTCCCCATTGCCAGCTGTGCACATTAACTTGAGTGTCTTGGCATAGTTTGCTCTCATAGCGTTCCCAGCCTTGGGAAGGAGATGAGCTCTCACTACCCTTTATTTCAGCTGCACAGTGAAAGGTATGGTTGAGTGAATTTCTGGGTTGAGTGCKCTGTGAAGGATCAACTGCTCATCGTGCCAATTTACTGTTGCTATCATTAATAGGATATGTATTTCTACTCTAGTATATCTAGGAGGTTATAAGAAGAAACCATACTGTTTTCTAGCCAGCAGAAGTACTGAATGAATGCCTGTAAAGATGGAGATTTACTGTGAAATTTTGCTCTGGAATGGAGCTTCTATAAATTATTGGAGAGTTTAGTTTAGGCAGCCCTGGATAGTGTTTCATTATTGTTGACATTTCTGTGGCATCAATATGAGCCAAGACTATTAATTCACTGTAAAATTCATTGGGAAACAAATATTTTTTTAAAAATAAAGATCTGTCTTAAGTTCAGAGGAAGTTTAGTAATCAGAATTCAATCTTTTGATGTTCTGTTTTGATTATCTCTAGTTGAAATTACTTGTTGGATGCTCTTTTAATGCAGGGTGATGCTACAAAGCACTTGGTTGCAGTGACTCAACCAGCAGATATATTTGCTTCCAACTGTAGGATAAAATTAGATCTGTTCTCAGAAAGTGACCATTCAAAAAATCCTCATCCCTGCTAAGAGTAGTATTGTTTACTTTTAAAGTATCGGTCTTTTCTCCAGAGCACTATTAAGTCAGTCAGTTACCTCAGTTACAAACCCTTTCCTTTCTGAGGCAATGTAACAGATTTTGTCCCAGAACTTTGCAGAGATAACCCTCGTAGCATTTCATTTTTTCCAAAGGGAAAGCTCAGACATTAACTAATCAATTATTTTCTGCCATGAAATAATAAACATTTTAAAAAGGAAATGCTTTTCAACTGAAAGTAAATTTCTCTGGGGAAAAATGTTAATTTCTAACTTGAGATTTTCAGTGAAAAGAAGGAAGTAGTAAGAATACATTTTTTTCCTTCCAAAAATTAAAGAAAAAACACCTATCCTTTAAAAAAAATCACATTTTTTTATATAATGCTTTCAAAACTACACCTGTTTGCTGGCTGGTTTAATGAGAAAACCAATATTTTTCCATTGAGGTTTTGTTACAGAACTGATTAAACTGTATTGTTAAAATTAGTTAAAATTCCCTCAGCTCTAAACTGGCACTGTGGAATCCTGTCACCAATGAATAATATTGTTGCTTATAGTGAATTTATTTTGCTAGCTTTTTTTCTTACTTACTGTTCCAACTTTTACAGCTAGTTAATAATGACTATGTTAAGATTTATTGGAAAGATTAATAGTTATTTTGATGAGTCTTCCTCTATGAATATATTTTTTTCTCCTAATAATAACTGAAATGTGTAAAATATCCAACTGAGATAGAGAGAAGAAAAAAAGGCCACACATCATCGAACAGTTTATCACCATGGAAAATATCACAAAATAGCCCATAATTATGGAAAATCAAATACAAGTGAGCCCATAAAGCTAATGTCTTTCTTTCAACATGCAGTCAGGGGAAGAAAAAAAAAAAACCACAACCCAAAACCACATGAGCTGAAAAATACATTAATGTAATTGAACAAAGTTAAACTTTGTAAGGCACATGATTAAAACTTTTTGGGAGTCTAAACAAAGCTATAATTTTTTCCATACTGAATAGAAGTATGTAATAAAAACTACATAAAATAAGAAAACCTTAGTTTTGATACACTGGCGAGCCCACAGTGTATCTATACATGTTTCTTTATTAACAATTCATGCTTCTTTTAGTAGTTAAATAATACATTATGGTTTCAGATGAAAATCATGATGCAAAGGAAAAACATCACTGTAAGCTACAAAATCAACAATTTCTAACACAGATGAGGGAATCTTTTTGACTTGCAGCCCTCTACACCTACCATTTTCAGGGTTAACAGTTATGGGGACCATCTTTTCAGTATGCAAATTCAGTCAGGCCAAATATGGGATTTTGATACAAAAATGCAGCCCTCCCCAATGTAGGATTTATCTCATAGTATCAAGTGTTAAAGCACTGAGTTCTTTTCATCTTTGTCTTTTACGGTGCCTATATAAACCACGGAAAAGGAGAGAAAGTTCTCTACTCCTCACTTCAGAAATAACTTCATCTTAACAGTGAACTTTTATTGTCCTCCTGTCAAAAGGGGCTTTCTTCAAAAAAGGTGCTCCCAGCCATCTGTTCACAAGGGACTTTGTCAGCTGGCAAATTTGGTTGGTTTTTGTTGCTTTAATTCATTTTCAAAAACTTCAAACTTTCCAAATCTGGCAGCAGATGCAGAGTAACAAATTTGTGTCTGTCAGCCCACTATTCYCCGATGAGATGCTTGCGAGCATGCTGATTATACATATGCAACTAATTAGGACCATGGTTAGGATAAGTTAATGGATTGACTTACATCCATATCCAGTTAAGTGGCAACCTCATGAGCACACAGAGTAGCAGACACTGCCCCATGATTTCCCGCTGTCTGAGTCTTGCCAGCCAACCTGGAGAGGCCCGACTTCCCGTCTCCTCAGTCACAGATGGCCTCCTAGAAGCTGTGAGAGGGGAAAGATACTTCAACAAGGCAGGGGGTGGGTKGGGGTGGTAAATAGCGCTCTTTTTTGACAGGAAGGGATGGCTGTTTCTGAGCGCAAAACCCATTTTGCTGCTTTGTTTCCTTTTCATGAAGTGCTAAAGGCCTCTGGCACTGTTTTAATGGCCTGTCTGGTTGAACATAAGCAGCAAACTTTTAGCAGTGTGGAAGCCGACTCTTTATTTATAAAGTCCCTTGCCTCTGTGGTGCCAACTATCCCTCACACATAGTCCTCCTTACTTCAGCCTAATGATGAGTGAGGTRCCTGCACCAGGCTATGGCCAGAGAGGCTTGGTCAAGTCCAAGCGCAGCAGCCACCTTTTTGTGAGGCAGCAAGGTTAGGATGGAGGAAACATGATCAGCAAGGACAATGTGTCTAGTGCACCTGGCATTCGTTGTTAAAGTCCAAAGTGGTACTTGCCAAACTGGGACAAGAGAAATGTTCCCTGTGTAGGACAGTAGTGCACATAAAAAGCACTTCTGCGTTGCTTCTGTGTACTCCTCTCAGGGTCAAAATGCAGCTTCCCTGGCTGAGATTCAACAATCTGCAAGTGCAGTCCTCACACATGGGGACTTGTACAGATTGCCCTTGGTGGGACACACATTGGTGCTTCAGGGGCAAAGTTTCTCTCAGACTAAATAAAATGCTAATGTAGGTCAGATCAGCCATATGCAAAGTGGGTCTATTTCTCTACGTTGGCTGGGTTCTAGAGAGACCTTCATGGGTAACTGCAGTTGCAGACCTCCAGGCTTCCTCCTGACTTAGCTCTGTGCCACAGAACTGAAGTCCTACAGAGGAGGGACCACCATGGGAGTTAATTCAGGGAAATAATTTTACTGAACTCTAGATGCCTGGCAGGCAGACCCCCAAGTGTACCTAATAAGTTTATCATGAGGCACAGAATGAATATTCTTCCTATATGGCCAAGAGTCGAAAATCCAGCTATGATATCTTCCACATACACTCAGCCTTTCTCTCAACATAGAGTTCTAGTAGGGAATTGGGGAATCAAATGTATTTTTGTGTGTATTGTACAATGTGTACACACACACATGCACACAGTCGCATGTGCACACATACAGGAGTCATACCCTGCTTACTTGGTTTCCCATTTCTCACCAGTAACTTTCTAATACACTGACCAACTCCATTCAAATTTGACAGAAGGAAAGGGATCTCACTGCGAATTCACAAGTAACAAAGAAACTTTGTAGAAAAGCATCTGTCAGGTCTCTATTTATTCAATAAGATAAATCAGTAAGTCAAGTGGTACAAATTTGTGGGGACCCAGTCTTTGTTCTGCTTGTCATGAAAGTGTTTCTGGTGATCTGGCATTGCTCACTGTTAGAGAGCAGATTCAATGACCAGAAAGCCAACGGCTTTTTCTAATTTGGTATCCAGTGTGGGTTTGTCAAGCATTACCTCATGTAAGCTCAGTTCTCAGTTCCTCGTGCTTTGAATGGGGAAAAGCAGTGTTTGCGAATGATCCATAGTGCTGTGATTTCATGAATCGCGTTTGGTCTCTAATGAGCAAACTCTTTCTGCAAATGAATGAAATCATTATCATACCGTGCAGGCCGTAGAACTGCATCTGCCTTTTTGCCCCAGACATTGGCAGTTTCAAATCAATGTTTCGTCTGAGCAATGTGATGGGCAAGGCCTGACAAGGAGCAGTATTCTGGGTCCTTCAAAGCTGAGTGCTTCTGAGCGAAGCATTTCTAAAGCTACGGCAAGAGAATAAAAACACAATCTCAGAAGACGTGGTGCACATTAAAGGCTTCACTAAATGTCTACTGAAAGAATAAACTTACCATTTCCATCTTTACTATAGAACAGTGCTTATGTATATATTTAGTGGACACATTGTGCTACACTGTCCTACACGATTTATTTATTGGGGATGGAGGTGTACATGTGCTAACAATCATGTCAATGTTTAAGTATTGCACTGAAATGTCATATATTAGCAACATATTTTAAAGGATTTAAAGTACTAGAAGGATTGCAGGGTGATTAGTAGACCAGTTTGCAGAATGATTTAGGAAAATACCTTCATCAAAGAATTTCTTAACTGCAGGCCTAAGATACATCCTTAACTGCTTTATTCAACCAGGTCTTCTACGGAACTACTTCCCTATCTCCAAGTGTATTAGGCGCAACACAGAGTTAATTGAATTATTTGTAGGCTTCACATTAAATTTGTGCTAAAGGACATTGCTGAATCGGGGATTTAATGGGCAAACAATTAAACAAAGGAATCATGTGCATGGCTTGAGCCAGGAAGCAGGAGGCAAGAATCCAGAGMGTTTTTTCACAGCTCTGCCTTTGGGAAAGTGAGATTAATCTTTATACTTGTAATAGATTTTGAGCTTCCCTTATATACTGTTGTACCTCAGGCATCCCAGATATAATTAGAAGTAGTAATCAAATGTCAACCTCATGCTTATTGTACTTAGCAATTGTGAGATTTAGTTAATTAGTACGTTTCATGTGTTTTGGAGTCCTTGGACAATGAAGGTCATGTATCTACATAGATAGATGTTTAGTAAAATGTAGGCCATCATTATTCAAAGGTACTTAAAGTCTTAAGTATTATCAGTCAGTTATAGGGATATGAGGAGGACTGAGGCTGTGATAACCACTCCAGCTATTAGTGTGGCCACCAGTTCTTAGAGAAGATGGATTCAACCTTTCCACCATCAAAATTACAATAAATAAAAAAAAAAAAAAAAAGGAGGGAAAACAATTACACATTTAAAAGTTCCATTTAAAAGTTCGGACAAGCTGTGCTGAAGACAGTGGAGGGAAGACAGCCAGGTCACTTGCGACAGGTCCTGGACATAGATTCTTTGGTGCCTTGAGAGCACAGGCAAAGCTCTTCCTACCACTTGGGACATACATAAGGTTTATCTTTTCCATTATCACTCTAGCTTCTAAAATATTCAGGCCAACATTCCCACCTTTACCACAGTGGGATACTGTGGAAGAATCTCTGTCTCACATTTATATGGCCACTTATCTTGAGATTTCTCCTTGCGACTTTTCAGTCAAATGTGGTTAATATTAACCAATGTATTCAGTAATGATAGTGAGGGGAGAGATGGGAACAGGCAGACAGACACACTGGTGAGACCTCTTTTCCCTCAAAGAAAGCAGTGAAAGAAATCTATTAACCTTTCTCTTCTTTATCCATCAGTGTTTCAAATCTCTTTGTCCTTTGAGTCACTATTTAGCTTTATAAAAAAATGTCATATGCAATTGGTTTAGTTCCAAAATTCAGATTTTATGTTAAAATCAATAGCAAAAATGACCAAAAAGCTAGGGAGGGACTTGCAAGGGAGACAGAAACATTTTTAACATTTGCTTTCCCAGCTAGTAAGCAACACTGCTTGCAAAGTCAAATAGTGGAACAGCTCAGCAGAAAGAAATGTAACCAGTCAGCACCATTTTCTCCTCCAGGACTAATATCTATAATGATAATCAAATGTGTGCAGGAGTTCATATGGGTCCAATCTTAATTTTGGTGAAAAAGGCAAGGATTGCAAGATGCAAAACAGATGAAGGAATCAAATATCGATGGGCACGCAGAGGCAAATTCAATTCTTTGAATTTTTTCTATTTTTTACTATTTTGATCCTTGGTCCAGAAAAGGCTTATGCATATTAGTAGTCTACTTAAGCTCATCAATTTCTAGATTTTAGGATTGGAATGGCCTATTATTATCATCCAGTGTGACCTGCAGAACACAAGCCAGAGAATTCCAGCCAATAATTTCTACAGTTCAATAAGCTGCTTATTGACTTGATCCTCCAAAATGCTGAGCTTTCTGGCCTCRTTGAGCCAAGCATTTGAAAGTGATCCACTTTAAGAGGGCGACAAGATGACTACTCACAGCTTAAAATTACCCACAAACATGCCTTACTTGAATGGAGTCCAAAGTAGTTTCCTAATAAAGGACTTAATCCTTCATGGCAGTAAGAAGGTGATTTAGGCCTGCAGTGCTGGACCCATAACCAAGGCAGTTGAGAGTGCACGCATACTCACTCAGCATACACAGCGTGGATCATTTACAGGGCTGTTCAGAACATAAACTCAAAATCTGTCATTCCTCGAATTTTATTTTGTTGGGATCAAACCAGGTTTTGAAAATGTGTTGATCAATGCCACTGTTGACAGAAATATTCCTAAGACCTGGAGAAGACACCTTGGATGATTCCAAGGACCTTAATGCTCACCCAAACCCCAGCCTTCTTATTTTGGAAAGGGACATTTTAACAAAATTCCATTTCATTAAAGCTTTGAATTTAATTCTAACGCAGAAATAAAATAAAGGTGAAATCTCTCAAGTCATTTTAGAAGGGAATCACCAGACTCCTGAGAAAGCAGATTCCTTGTATTCTTTCTTCTCTGCCCTTTTAAATGGGTTGTTATACTCACTTACTGCTCTCTGGGACTGTGCCTCTTGCTTTCTTTGAGCACTTTTACAAAACCAAGAAAGGAAAAAATACTTGTCGTTCTTTAATCCTTGAGTACAACAGACAATCTGGGATTCCAGTCTGAAATGTCAAACTGCTTACGTCCACCTGCAGAACAAAGTTGAATTTTCAAACCTTTTATTTATTTATCTATTTGTCTTGGTTAAAAGTTATCCTAGCACCTGTCATGTTCCTTGTTAAAGCCCTTTGGTGAAAGGGCTTTGAAGCACTATTCATCAGTCTCATTCTTAAACAGCATTCCTTTGAGGTAAAAAAAAAAAAAAAAAAGACAAAGCTCTTTATTTTTCACTGCTCATTAGATTTTCATATCTGGAATGAGCATTGGGCTTTAAAAGGAACAAAAGGAAAGCAGCAACTCCAATTGCCTGCAATATCTCAAGCACTGTCCTTATGTACGCATTCAGTTCCCATCCTAGCACACCACACTTGTGTGTTCAGTGCAAAAAACCATGGGTAATCTCTATGAATCAGTTGTGAGTTTTGTCCATCAGAAGTGTCATGATGTACATATGTAATGGTCTGAATTCAGCTTCTTCACATGTTATTGTCCAAAGGCTAGTAGCCTCTCCCAGAAAGTCATTTAGGGTCCCTGTATAATTGAGTGCCTCCAATTCGTTTGGCTTATAAAATGGAGCATATCACACCTTGAATATCTGATCTCTCTTTGGACTCCAGAGGAAAGTCAAAGCCAAACTCAAGACATAAATGCTCCAGAGAGCTGAAGCTAGTGGGTTTATTCCTGCTTCCTTTGAAAAACCTCACAACTGTGTTCAGTTTCAGTTGAAGAAAACAACAATAACAAAAAAACACCAAAAACTGCATTGAACTGTTTTCCTTTTTCTCCGCTATTTTTAAAGACGGATGCTCACTTGATGTGAAACTTAGATCCAGTTTACATTTCTGAACATGAAACATCTCCTATGATAAAATTTGAAGAAATAAAAAGTCATTTCAACACTCCTATTTTAAATAATTTGAAGAAGTTTCATTTTTAAAAGGTAAAAACATTTTATGTAATCTTCATATTGTAGTCATAAATTCATTTTACTAGAGTATGTAAATATTATTTAATTTTTTAAAAATGATACATTAACATCTAATTTCAAAATTTAAAAGTTCAAAATTTTAAAAATGTTTAGGAAAAAAAATTAATGAGAAATACCCACATTTCAGTTTTTCATTTTGAACAGAATAACAGAAATTGCTGAAGAAAAGAAATACGGTTTTCAGACCAGACTTTGTATGTTGTGGATAGCACTGCTCAGATTTCAGAGACCAGTGTAAAACTTGATTTTTGTCACATTGCCATCTGTGCATTTAGCAATCATCTCTTTAGTTAGCCTCATAACAGGTCAGGGACAGGCTTACTTCCACAGTGGTCTGAGAGTACAGCTACATTAACAGAAGCAGTGAGTTAACAGTGCCATAGCATAACAAGCAATGGCTCATCAGCGAGTGTCAATAACTGTGTAGTCTGTGTGTCTGTATGTGTTCATAGCTCTTTGCAATCAGGATGAAAGGCCTGCTTAGCAGATGGAAACCTGTCAGTTCCTTTTTACTAAACTGCTTTCTCGTGTCATTGATCCTTCAAGGCGTTCCTTTTTTTAAAAATCCAACCACTTCAATAAAATCACCGGGTGAGTCAGATAGGAACCATTTTTCAAAGTATTTATTGACTCCTATTGTAAATGTCAATTGTTCCTGTGAGGATAGCCTCCTGGTCAGGAGCCTGGCACCTCCTAATATCCTGCTTAGCTTGAATGCCAAAAACAGAGTGGAAAAAGTAAAGAGTCCAACCCCTGAGACTCCAGACCAGTGGGAGTTTAACATCATGAGGTTTATAGCATATTTATTTTCCTTGTCACTGTAACGGTCAGTGGGCTTGTATAACTGTGCAAGGAAAAAAAATCCCAGAAGAAAAGGTCCCTCAGTTCTCCTCAGTTTTCAGGGCTCGTTCAGCTCTCCTCAGTCAGAGCAGGCTCTGTATTTACTGGTGTGCAGCTAAGCCAAGGAAGGCAAACATGGAGATGGCAAGAAGCTGAAGGGAACCAGCCAGTAATGTTGTCTCGGCTGTTTTTTCTGCATTAGCTAAAGTATAAAGTAACCTTCTCCACATGTCCACATTGCAGAGGGAAGACACATCAAAGATGGTTTTAAAGCAAAACCGATAGCAAAACCAAGGACCACCTGAATGGTCCCTGAGTACCAATGTAAATGCTAAGGCAATTGCTGAGCTCTGTGCTTTTACAGCTATGCTGCTAATACTACCCTCAACTAGATAGGTTAAAATTAGCTGAAATACTTCTGACTTAAACAGCAATTGCAAGAACAATTGGTTATTTGCAATATATTGCAACAGCTGCACCGCAGCTGGAGCCAGCTCTTTCTCTGTCACTCCACCCTCCCTCCTCACCGAAGCTGGTCACCACTCTTTTTCCTGTAACTGTTCCCTTCCACCACAGACACTTTCATTACTCTTGAGTCTAAGCTATCCACTGGCATATGGAAAGCAGAAGTCCTTCAATGCTCACAATGCAGGTCTTGGCTCAGAGTTCATTTGGGATGGAGTCCTTGCCCCTTTTCTATGTCTCAACCTCSATGCTCCGGTAAGGATCATGCTTGGAAAGGTGCAGGTGCATCTCATGGTGATCTGAAGAGGGGGGACAATGGGTACAAAGTGAGACTCCTCTCTGTTCACCTTTTTGGGTGGATAAAAAAGGGTTCCTTCATTTGACATCCCAACACAGGAGCAAAAATGTCAAAGAAAGGTTCAGGAAAGGTACATATTAGCAGGGTATGCTATTAGGCACCACTAAGGAGTCATCTTCCTCTGATATGTTAGGAATAATAGTGACAGACCCACCACATTCCCAGCCAGGCATTATCTGGATGAGTTCATTCTGCTGCATCCTTCTTATTACAGCAGTAATAACAACAGTGCTGCTCTGATGGATTCCTGGAGTTAATTTCTTGATGAGACAGAGAAGGCAGCTCTTGTGTCAGGCTCTCTGTAGAGCCTGGCAGACCTCTGTGTACTTCATTTCTGTGGATTATAGTTCAAGTTTTTCTTTGCTTTCATAAAGAAGTAGTATGTATTTCTTTTTATCAGCAAGTCTCACAGCATTTTACTGAAAAAAAAAAAAAAAACCCTCAGTGTTATGAATGTAGAAAGTGAGTTACAAGACGTGTCCCATATCACTGGACAGGCAATCAGAAGAGAAAAAGTAGCATTCCTCCTGTGCCAAGTGCTTGTCCTGTGCAGATGCCTGACCAAACCTGGGATTGTGTCATGTAATCAATCCTCTGACTCCAGGAAATAAATCATGAATGCATAATGCCTGTGGCTTTATGCAGCTTTGCTACCAAAGTCCACTGTCATCCCAGGGTACGTTTCCAGAACCTCTTTAAACCCAGCATRGTGCAGGGTGCCATCAGAAGAGGTGATTTCCCTTGCAACTGCTTGTTCTCTCCTTGTGTTGGCCACAMGTGGTACATACCATGCCAGCTCGGGCCACTGCCATAGCACAGGTGAGAGGTGGAAAAGCCATTTCTTGGACAGTAGCTCTGACAGCAACTGCTTTTGGTCTCRAGATGAACTTCATCCAAAATCACGTGTTGGGACTTTACCACATGTTTAAGCCCTTTGGTCCAAAAACAGTAGAAAAACCAAACAGCACAGAGACCTGATTCAAATGAAGCTTTGTTAGTGACAATCCCTTACAGGCATCCACTATAACCATGGATGTCAGTGAATTAGTCACAGAAAAAATACTTTTGCATGCTCAGAGAGAGCTGATAAAACTGACTGACTGACTGTTCCCTTCTGGGAGAGCGACTGCAAGCGCTCATCTTCAGCTTGAAAAAAAAAAAAAAAATCTCATGCCACTAACTTGCATGGGTAATAAATCCTGGGTTCAACAGGCTTGTCATCCGGTGGTGAGTCACCACCCGCTTTATAATGAATGGCATTAATTTGATTTTGAAGGAAAAGCATTTGCATGTTATGTCTTACGGAGTTATAAAGAATGAATCTGATACATGCTGTACAGACAGCTCATGTGGGCAAATAAAGCAGATTTTTTTCATGGAGGAAATCCCAGAGGGAGCTGGGAATTTGTTCTAATGCCAGTTAATCTCAGGGTTTAGGAGCTAGAAAAGAACAAGGGGAAATAGTTTAAGAACCTGTCCCAGCTGGTGGTAGCATCTGTGCTTTGGGAAGATATGTACAGATGCACTCATCCACCCCCTGCCCGCACACAGACACACTCCCCCACCCCCCAAGAGCTTCAGAAATGCTGTACAACAGCAATTCCTATGAAGTCAGGGGGAACATCTGTTCACCTGACTTTCTATCAGTCAGRCCCACTTTTGGGCACAGCATGTGTACATTTGACACTTTCTCCTCTTCTACCCTCATTGTCTTCTCCTTCTGGGAGCCACCTCTCCTTCCTACTTTTCCCAGATTACAGGTGTCATTGCAGAGAAGTGGTTTGTCCCAGTCCCCTTCTTGCATGGCAGCGGGAAAAGGGCAAGGAGAACAGCAAAGGCATCTTTTGCTCCGTTGTCTTTCCTGTTCTGCCTTTGCTAAGATTATGAGTATGAGGGTTCAGTGCATGTRTGTATCCATATATGTTATGTGACGTGGTCAAAAAACATGTTACGACACTGATCTCTATCTAGGTCTACTCCTCTTGCAAATGCAAAATCAGGGTGGGAAACTGTTTGCATACATGGAACTGAGTGTGGAAAAGGACAGGTAGCTGAGGTCTCTCAAAAAAAGTTATTTGTGTCTCATTGTAAAGTAGGCATTGGCATATAGATGTATACAGCAGTTATGCACACACACATACAGAGAGCGAGCTTTTCTTTTTTTATCTTCCTTTTTAGAAAAAAAGATCTCGCACTATGTCTTTGAGTTAAAAACAAACAGGGAAATGAACACAAAGAGAGTCATTTAAAATTGAAGTTATTTTTTTTACTGCCTCTCCATCACTTCTGTTCTAAGTAGCTGTTGAACATTACCCTGTCAACTCTTCAAGTATTTAAATACAAAATACTCTTCATAAATAATGTAGGCAGATTAACTAAATGGTACATAATTACTGCAAATTTAGAGTCCCATTGCAGAATATATTTTATCCATGATTACAGTGCTTACAGACTTTCCAAACACTCTCTTGTATATTTGACAGTAAGCCATAGGAAAATTTCAGCTGTCTATAACTGCTTTTCAGAATCTATAATAACTTAGATTAACATGTTATTAAAGACTTTGATTCAGGAAACACCTAATACATTTTTCTATTTTTTTCCTTTCACTTAAAGTTCAAAAAAAAAAAAAAAAAAANTAAAGGGTAAATTTTACACTTGAGAAAGAAGGGAAACTAAACTATGCAGATATACTCCAAGTGTTTGACATGTGTTATGGCCCGGTATGTGACACAGTTATCTTCCATGTCTGTGTGCTTAGTATTTCTGGCTGGCAGGCCGTATGCCTTTCAGAGCATCCAAACAATTTCAAACACTAGGCACATAGAGAATTGAGGCCAATCAAGTCTGAACCATAATATTTAAAAAAAAAAAAAAAAGGCAAAAAGCACAAGATTGGACTTGTAAAGTGGAAGTTTTCAAAGTTGATTGCAGGTTCACAACTCTGTAACAAGGTACTTTCACTCTGGCAGAGACTCAAACGAGACAATTAACAGGAGCAATGAAGCAATTCAGAGAGGGAGTTGTGGGGCTTTTTAATTGGTGCTTCAGAAAGCCAAAGTTCCCTCCACACAGGAAAGACAGGAGCCAGGAAGTAATTGCCTAGCCATTTCTGTAAAAAGGGCTTGAAATCTCAGTTAAATAAGATCTTGATCTTAGCACAGGCAGGTCACGATTCTCTGGAATTGTGAAGATGTTCCTCCCTTGCAGTGGTCCATTAGTGATTTGAAAGATTTTACACTGGTCATTACAAGGTACTGAATGAATGCCAAAATAAAAGCTAAAATGTAAACTCACTACAGTTCCTGTTGTGTAATAAGGGAAAATCTCCACTGACTGCAACAGCAGCTGGGCCTGTCTGTATTGGTAATGAAATAGCCATCTTATATCTGAGCACTTACCGTCTTCACTGTCTTGATGCTCACAGTACAAATGTGATATGGGTAAGGACAATATATCCGCTTCTGATAGTCTGAATAGAGGTTGAGTTACTGGTCCCAGAGCAGCAGATGCTTTTCAGACTAAGAACCTGAGATTAAGTTTCCAGAGTCCTGGGCAGGCAACAAAAGCACCATTATTTGACCAGGGTCGAATGTTGTATTCTACCCTCAAAAGTGTACCAACGTAAAAGTTTCAGCAATGTAAGCACAGTTCAATTTTGTTCTCGTTCCCAGGCCAGCTCACTTCAGCATTCACTCTGTGTGTCTTTTCCATTCTCCCCATGCACCTTGGGAAAGCAAAGGCAGCAGCAGGCAGATTGCCTTTAAAATCAGCAAAGCCTTGAATCCCCATTGCTATTTGGTGCCTTCAGTGTCCAATTTAGGATGGTACCATCCAGAACTGTCTTTTTCCCATCCCAGTTCTGTTGCTCATTAGCAGCTAGCTACTCTGCTTATGCCTCAAGTTGGCCGACCTTCTTCAGAAAGAAATCCTGGCTTGAGTAAGGTGTAGGCCTGCAGCGAGTGACTTACAGAACATTTCCATTTCCTCTTGAATTCACTGGGAATTTGGGGTTCAAACTTCCCTTCTCAACTGCGCATTGACCTCATTGTTGTGCTTCTCTGCCTTGGGTGTATGAACACTCATGAACTCATGAGCTATTCCCTTGGCACTGAAGGTTGCAGGAGTGAAGGAGCTCAATGTCTCACAATATTAGTCAGCATGTCATCAAGTCAATGGAGCTGGGATCAATCCTTATGAGAACAAAATCCCATCTCTTATTTGCTGTTAACCTTGAGATTCTTATAGCTATAACAACAGTAATGGAAAGACCAGCTTCTGAGTATATTAGATGGACATGAGGAAAGAAACTGGACCATTTCTGCCAAATAAATGATTTCTAGGCAACACACCTCTTAGGAAACATCAGGTTCTCAAAGAGATTAATTTGCATTGTGGTGGAAAAAATGCTCACACTGTTCCCAGGGCAACCTCTCTGATGTATTGCAGGGTAAGGACTTCAGAGGTGCACTAGGAAAAAAGTAAGTCTGAAATGGAATTTCATTTTCAGTCATTGCAACAGATAATGATAAATCTGGGGCTGTCTTATCCACAGGTACTTGCCCTTGTCACCAAATGTGGAGACTTGGGATGTGGAACCCATACCTTGAAATGCTGTGCAAATTACTTCTAGACAGGCAAGTCTTATTTTACACAAAGAAGGAACTTACTGGTATATGGTAATTTGAAAGCCCATTCACTGTTCCCCATGCAGTACGGGTAAAATTAGGTTATTATATAAGCTGGTGTTTAGGTAATCTTCCTTCTGTGGGCTACTTTTCACATGTAATCTTGGAAAGTTGTCTGTTCTCTCTGTGCTTTAATTTTTTATCTGTAAGATAAAGGTACTATGATTATCTTCATGTAACCCTGTCTAGATCACAACTAGATTGGAATGAAGAGCACATCTTTTATTCAGTGGTTGACTTTAAAAATCAGGAAAAAAAATTGCTGTTGATTAAATAAAAATGGAGGTAACTTCTTTGTCTTTTTTATTTTTCATAAAAGCCATCTGCAGGTATTGTGTTCAGGCCCAAGCAAAGTGATTCATTTCATCTGGGTTTTGACCAATTCTTTTTTTCTTTTTTTAAAATACATTTTAACACATTTCATAATACCAAGTTTTCATTAAAAAAAMCCCCACTCATAACGTTTCCTTTTAAAATTCTCAAAATGCGATGGTTTTAGCATCCAGAATACTATTTTTCTTTTTAACAGTAGTGAAGTGTTACAGTTTTAATTTTTAAAAATAAATTATCCACAAACTTTTTTTTTTTCAGTGCAAGGGAGAGCTGCTGATACTATCTGCCAGATTTGAAACAATTTCACAAATAATTGTGGTCCTTCCAGTTTTCATCTTCTATTTTTTGTCCATTTTTTTTTAGTTTGACCCAGCTCAATGTACAGTCCCTGGTATAATGAGTACCCAGCCTCAATGGAATCACTTTTAACTTAGCTAATTGCTTCTGTTTTCTAGGGAAGAAAGGAATACCATCAGTGACATAAAAGTAGGCAGACCTGCTGCAAACACTGACAATCCCACATACAGGATTGAATGAATTTTGTATTTCTGTCAATTAATCTTCATGTTTATTAGCTGAAAAAATGATGGGGTTAGGATGGAGGAAACAGTTTATCACTTATCCCAGTATCGTTTGTCTTTTATCATCTTTGTTTTATGTTCCACAAAACCCCAGACTTCACCTGGAATAGGTCCCATCTCAGTTTCTTCCTTTCTCATCTCAGTCATGGCAGCAAGCAGGAGATCTTTTATGATTTGAGTGTTTCACCTCATTTGTTTCAGTTGTGGCTCTCGTTCTGCCAGAGGAAAAAAAAACCATGACAACAACAATTTCTCTTCTTGACATTCAGACTGCTGCATGACTCTACTCTGACTTATATCTTATCTCTTACCCCTTCCTCTCTGCTCAAACCTCCTATATTTCTGGGCCTTGCCGGTGATTTCTGATCTGGTTGTCTACTTCTGTTGCCTTTCCACTTCCTTCTTCCACACTTCTACCATGCACGCAAGAGATTGTTGAACCTTAGCCCCCATACTTGCAGCAGCATTAAACAATAGCTACCAACAGTGATAACAGAAAATTTTAATCAATTGTTCTTCAGTACCATCACTGAAGACCTACTTCTGAATGTGGGCAAATAAATGATAATGTCAGGTTTTCCTTTTAACATTCATTGTCTCGTGTGGGGTAGGAATGAAGCAAGTAAAAACCTTCACCTCTGATTCTGGCTTGTCTGCATTCATTTATTGTGTGCGTTTTCAAATTTTAGATTCACGCACCCTCATAAATGGCACCCACTAATGGTAGGTCTCTAATCTTAGCTGTGCTACAGGGACCACATAGAGGGGAGCCCAGACTCCAGCAGATTGCAAAGTAGTGCTTCACTGGATTCCAGAACTGGGCTTCTCCTGAAACAGAGTTAAAGCCCTGTTGCCGTCATCAAATGTTGAAATGAATTTGCACGTGCAGATGGTGGTGGGCATCTCTGTATATAGGTTAGCCTCTTGCTTGCACTTTTTGAGCCATATAGAACATATCTAACTATTGCAGCTTCTATTGTAGGATCTAATAGTGTGAGTAAAAGATGAAGAGAAAACACTTCCAGTGACACTGTTTCTTATATCTAGAATGACTTTGAAGGATTGAGGTTCTTGTGTTTGGGTGTTTAGCTGAATGCTGGACGACGTTGGTCAAAGTCAGGTTGAATAGATATATACATGCCTTGTATGATACTCCATATCATACAATTATTGTGCTGCCTTCATTAAGGGAGATGACACTTTCATGGCATGCAGAGCAAATGAGAACTACTTTCTCAAGCTTAGCAGTTTAGAGTTCACACAATGCCATCTTACAGAGCTTTACAGCTAAACCGTTTTTCTCGTTCTATAAACTCAGTTAATCATTTTTGTTTTCATGGATGTTTAAAAACAAGGATATCACTTCTCTATAAATCTACCTGTGCTACATCCTCTTTCTGAGCATCTCTGAGTAAGTATTTCTCATCRCCACATACATTTGAAATACCAAGACATTATTGCCCTTTGTGGAAGCTGGGGAAACCAGGCACAGAAATTGTGATTTCCTCAAGATCATACAAGTATTCTGGGAGAACAAAGAATCAAGATTTCCGCTATTTGGGAGAAAACACTAACTACTGTTCCCTATTTCTAACATTTTCACGTACATCTGCCACAAAAATGGCACAAATTCATTTTTCTTGTTGGAAAGAGAAGCCATGGAACAAAGAGACAGAGTTTGAGCTTATCCTTGTATGGAATTGAATTGTCTCCTTTGTGTCAGAGAGAAGCCAGCTGGGTTTGAAACTTGTACGGATGATGCCACTGTATAGGCAGTCATCATACACAAGTATCATAATGAATGAATGGCTGGGGTTAAACCTTCTGGCAAGAGGCTTGATGGGTACTTACTTCTGTCTCCACAAATGAAAAAATTTGAAATGTGAGTTATAAACAGGCTGCATGTTCTGCACCTCCTGCTGCTTAATTAATACCTTGCATTGTCAAAGAGGACTTGGTACACCCCCCACCCCCAACAAATCAGGTACAACTACAAACTCTTGTAAAAGAAAGTAGTTCTGCTCATGTTTGCAGTACTTTTTACAGCTTGTCAGGAACTGGAATTTCTGCTTTGCAAGATCTGCTGATATTTCCACATTTGTTTTCTGCTCATGCTAAGTCAAAAATATCCTTTTTTTTTTTCCCTTTTCAGAGAAATACGAAAAACTGGTGTCTCCATGCCATTTGATTTCTCTGAAACATTGCAGCTTGCTTTGACACTGAGCAACATCTGCCTGCACTGCTGTAGTGCCTGTTAGGATTGTCATCTAGATGCCCCGTGTCTTACAGGACCTGGGCTGGACTAGCCTACGTTTCCCAGGATCTCTGTGGCATTTGATGCTGAGAAGGGAACTGTGTGCTCTATGAGAAAAGTGGTTCAACAGTGGTGGCCAATACAAAAGAGACTGAGAGTAGAAGGCATGCATTTCCTGTAGGGCGATGCACTGATCCAAGTAGTTGCCAATTTAGGCAAAGCTGAACTGAAAGGAAAAGAGGAAAACAAAATACTTTATTTTGGTTTTGGCCCAGCCAATCATGTCAACTCAGAAATCTTGTATCCTCCACAAAGGAATTTTTTCGTTTGGAAGATGTCAACTTTAAGTCCCTTCCCCACTGAGCACTTTCACTATTTTTCAGGGGAAGAACTACAGCTACATACACATCCATTGTAGGTACATCCAACCTTGATTTTTCCTCCTGATCCACAGTCCCAGTAGCTCAGCTCTCCCCAGAGTTCAGTGAGTCCCTCCAGCACAAGTGAGAAAGGTATCTTATTCTATTTCCTACACCATTCCTGTTCTTTCCTAACACTTGTCCAGTTAAACCCCATTGCTACCTTGGTGGAAAAAAATCTTATTCTTTTTAACAATATTGACAGTAATGCAGGCTGGCAGTAGGACCTCCTTTTCTTCGAAAGCGTTGAGCATCATGGGATGCCAGTCAAACAGATTGTGCAACAGCTCAGTGGTCATTCATTCACTCGCCTACTGCACTGGCAGCAAGTGGCTCCTAATTCCACATCTAATACAGACACACCAAGGGAAGAGGCTGCCTGTGGGGAAAATAAAAAGAACAGCAGCAGCTTATAGTGATTAAGTCACTTAGTGCCATGGCTATTAAGCTGGAATGAAAAAAGGAAAAATGCTCTTTTCCTTTCCTGTCTTTTCTCATGCATATTTTCTTTCAAAGCAGCAAGCAGCATAATCTTTCTATTAAGGATCACTTCAATAAAAATCTAGCTTTTGTTTCTCATATGGCCCATTGCTATTATTGCTAAACCCTTTTGAAACTGTTTTACCAAGGCTATTGCTTTAAAAAAAATGAAAACTGTCCCACAAATACAACAAACCCCTTTGCGTTACTCACAGACACAAGCTATCTGCAGCCAGACTGCCTTGGGCTAGGATCTCTCAGATCAGGCTAAGACATGCTGCCCATTAAATAGCACCTGATTCTCTCTGTAAATGCAAACCCTACTAACACAGGCATCCTCCTTAAATTCTGACCTGTATATTTGCATTAGAGGCTAACGCTTCCCTTCCCAGTATGATCAGATATTGCTTGGGAAACTTGCCATGTACTTTCCCAGGATCTATCTGTCTTAAGAAATCTCAGCTATTCTACCTGTGACAGCTACTGGAATGTCTTTGTGAGCTGATTTTTCCAAGATCTCAAATACCCACATTTTCCTGAAAAGCCAAAGCAAGACATTTGTGGGCTTGACATTAAACCTCCATGTTGCTTCCTTCATCCCTGCACGTCAGTCAGTTATTAACCTGCCGCTGTGATTCGGGGACCCTAACGCTTACTCCCTACAACAGTACCAAGTCTGTAAGGAAACCAGATGTGTCCCATCACAAAGGGAAGAAGTAAAGGAGGTCTCTCACTTCTGGTATCTGTCTACCCAAGGAATCTCAGCTCTTCTGAGAAAAAAAAGGTTGGAAATCAAGAGCACAGGTAAATAAAGCTGACAGGCAGAGTGAGAGAAATAATGAAAGCTCAAGTCAGGTACTCCTTTCAAAAACAACCACTCCTGAATAACCCCTCACTCTCAGAGTATAAGCTATAATGCCTTCTACTTACCAATATCAATCACCCTCTACTTTTGTGGTATCTATGGAAAAATCAGAGCAACTTGAAGTTCCTCCCCAAAACTAAAAGAAGCTATGAATACTGAAATCAATAGGAGAGCTCTCATCTCAGCCATTAAGAGTTCTAGCAGGTAATGATCTAGCAATTAAAAATTAACTATCCCTACTCCTTGCTTATCTCCCTACTGTCATCTTCAAGTTCTTGAAGGCCTAATGGGCATGATTTTATTTCTGGAGATAAAATGTAATGATACCAGAGAGTTTCACTCTTCCCAGCACTACAATTGCATTGGCTGTAGCTCTCATAATGAGTGAATGAACAGCAATGGCTGAGATTATTTTCCCCACTGAACTGCCACTGCTGACATTTATGACTCCAATGGGTAGCACTAACTTTTCTTTCAGTGTTGTTAGGTAAACTACAACTTCAGTGTTCACAAGACAGCAATAATTTTTGTAAGGAGAGATGACATTCAACTGTCATGTCCTCCATGTCCAGTCAACACCAAGCAGGGTTGAGCTGGCTTGAAGATGGAAGTGTTGATGAATGATAATCACTGAAAAATGTCTGTGACTGACTGTGTAGAGGGATGTGTTCTCTCCCCTGCAAGAACATTAGTTTACCTGTGCTCTGCCATGACTAATAATGGATAATTCTGTTTCTATTCTGGATACTATTCTAAGGCATACGGAAAATAAGGAGSTGATTGGTGACAGCCAACATGGCTTCACTAAGGGCAAATCGTGCCTGACAAATTTGGTGGTCTTCTACGACAGGGTTACAGCATTGGTGGATAAGGGAAGAGCAACTGACGTCATCTACCTGGACTTGTGCAAAGCATTTGACACTGTCCCGCATGACATCCTTGTCTCTAAATTGGAGAGACATGAATTTGATGCATGGACCACTGGGTGGACAAGAAATTGGCTGGATGGTCGCACTCAAAGAGTTGCGGTCACTAGCTCAATGTCCAAGTGGAGACCAGTGAGGAGTGGCGTTCCTCAGGGGTCGGTATTGGGACCGGTGCTGTTTAACATCTTTGTTGGCCACATGGACAGTGGGATTGAGTGCACCCTCAGCAAGTTTGCCAACAACACCAAGCTGTGTGGTGCGGTCGACACGCTGGAGGGAAGGGATGACATCCAGAGGGACCTTGACAGGCTTGAGAGGTGGGCCCATGCAAACCTCATGAAGTTCAACACGGCCAAGTGCAAGGTCCTGCACATGGGTTAGGGCAATCCCAAGCACAAATACAGGCTGGGCAGAGAATGGATTGAGAGCAGCCCTGAGGAGAAGGACTTGGGCGTGTTGGTTGATGAGAAGCTCAACATGACCCAGCACTGTGTGCTTGCAGCCCAGAAAGCCAACCATTCCCCGGGCTGTATCAAAAGAAGCATGACCAGCAGGTCAAGGGAGGTGATTCTCCCCCTCTACTCCGCTCTCGTGAGACCCTACCTGGAGTACTGTGTTCAGCTCTGGGGCCCCCAACATAAGAAGGACATGGACCTGTTGGAGCGGGTCCAGAGGAGGGCCACAAAGATGATCAGAGGGCTGGAGCACCTCTCCTATGAAGACAGGCTGAGAGAGTTGGGGTTGTTCAGTCTGGAGAAGAGAAGGCTCTAGGGAGACCTTATAGCAGCCTTCCAGTACCTATAAGAAAGCTGGAGAGGGACTTTTTACAGGGTCATGTAGTGATAGGACAAGGGGTAATGGCTTTAAACGGAAAGAGGGTAGATTTAGATTAGATATAAGGAAGAAATTCTTCACTACAAGGGTGGTGGGGCACTGGAACAGGTTGCCCAGAGAAGTTGTGGATGCCCCATCCCTGGAAGTGTTCAAGGCCAGGTTGGACGGGGCTTTGAGCAACCTGGTCTAGTGGAAGGTGTCCCTGCCCACGGCAGGAGGGTTGGAACTAGATGATCTTTAAGGTCCCTTTCAACCCAAATCGTTCTATGATTCTATGATTCTATGTAGACAAGCTATTTAAAATCTTGGTGATTGCCTTGGGATGTAGACCTTTGGAAAGGGAAAATCCTTCCATGTCAGAAGTCAGAATTGCTGGTTGGATTGATGTTTCTGAGGCACTCCGGTATTTCCCATTAATAGTAGAGCTGAGTATCACACAATTTTTCAAGTGTTTATCTTCTTAATACACCTGTGAGGCAATGCTGCTTGTTTTAAAAGAGGAGAGGTAGAAAGGATCAGGTCTTCCGGTAAAACCTGTGGATATTTCAGATGTTATCTTCTCCAGCAGTCCTCCCTGTCCTACCTGGAGGTTTCTGTATCACTAGCAGTTTACCACAATTTCCCCTTCTCTTTTGCTGCAGCTCACAAGCTCATGTATACACTAAAATACCAACAGTCACCAGGAGCAGTCATGCATTTCCTTCTGCTGATGCTATGACAGAGACCGTAACTCCTGGCAGGGACCTGTTAATCCCCTGCTTCATTGAAATGGAGGAAGAATCCATGGAGATTTAAAAAATGACTGGCCTTAGTAACTCACCTGAAAGTATATGACAGAGCTGGAACAAAATGACACATTTCAGTAGGGTCTCTTAAATTCCAGGTAAGTAAGTCCACAGGGCATGTCTGTAGTTAGTGGATGATGGAGACAGCAAAACTATACATCACAGAAGTGGTGGCAGGGGCAACCCTGACCCTTTCAGTTCCCCAGTAACTCYGTGCTGCTCACCTGTAAGATGACCTTTCCTTACCTTCAGGAGTATATCTGAACTTAAATATCATATCTGTATCTGAATATCATAACTGTATCTGTCTTGCCAAACCTCCTCTCCCATCCATGTCTACAGAAACACCAGTGTGTGTGTGTGTGTGTGCATATATACATATTTTTGCTTCACATTAAATCTATACTTTTCTGTGTTTTTCAGTAAGTAGACAAGCAGATTTTTCTTTCTGACTCTGTTCAATATTAAAGTGGGGTTTTTTCTGTTTTTTTTTTTTTTTAAGCAAGGCTTGGCTCTGTGTTTGTGAGTGAGAGAGAATGCTTGTGTCTGGAGGAGTTTAAACAGTTTAGGATTTATATACTTCAAGAAGTAGAGAGAAAAAAAAAAAACCAGGACTGGATTTAACTAGAACCATTGTTGATTTGCATCCTAAAAGGTATCTGACAAGTGTAGTAGTGATTCGAACACAGCCAAATCTCACTGAAGCATTCCTCCTTTCTTTGCCCACTCCAAACAACAAAACCATCACAAAGAGAGGTCTTCAGAGACATCACAGCTGAAGCTGTTACCAAAGGCACAAAAATCTTTAGAAGGACAAGTATTCTTTCTCCTGTCACCTTTAACGCTCAGTATACCAGCCTAGTGTCACAAGCCATATATAAGGTTAGTGCCCAGGAGCTTCTTCAAGACAAGAGGCTTGAAAAGATATCTGCCATGAAAGTCACTGATCTTTTTTTGATTGTGTTGTACTGAATCTCTCTGCAGATTCCTCATCTGCAGAACAGGTCCTTTTCTCATTGGCATGAATCGCCTGGCTGCAGGTTTTCACTCCCCTTTGAAAATCTGCAATATTTCAGTCCTGGAATAGTTAGCATAAAGACAGAGGGAGCACTCTCAATCAGTTTTGATCACATATTGAAAAATTTGTGTATGACGTTTGACCAGAAACAGTCATGTTTCAATGAAAAGTGCATAAATTAGGTGGAAATAAATCAAATATATCTCCATAAGCCAGGCAAAGTTACCTGTGCAGCTGGGAGTTCCAAGGACAAGAAGGAAGAGCCTCTTGAAAGAGGCTCTTGAAAGCTCTGCAGTGCTAGTCACGGGCTGGATTATGCAACATATGTATATGTATACATATATATGTAGAAGCATACATGTATATAGAACAGAATAGAACAGAACAGAACAGAATAGAATATTTCAGTTGGAAGGGACCTACAATGATCATCTAGTCCAGCTGCCTGACCACTTCAGGGCTGACCAAAAGTTAAAGCAAATTATTAAGGGCATTGTCCAAATGCCTCTTAAACACTGACAGGCATGGGGCATCAACCACCCCTCTAACAAGCCTGTTCCAGTGTTTTACTACCCTCTCAGTAAAGAAATGTTTCCTAATGTCAAGTCTGAACCTCCCCTGATGCAGCTTTGAACCATTCCCACATGTCCTGTCACTGGACACCAGGGAGAAGAGATCAGCACCTCCCTCTCCACTTCCCCTCCTCAGGAAACTGTAGAGAGTAATGAGGTTGCCCCTCAGCCTCCTTTTCTCCAAACTAGACAAACCCAGTGTCCTCAGCACGTGTATATACAAGCAATATAATGAAAAAAAAAGGGAAGATGCAGCAATATGATTCACTTATGAAAATTCTACTTAATACCCAGGAGGCTGTTGAGCATATTCACGTTACACTCCTTGTAGAGGTAATGAAGAGAGATAGGTACCTCCAGAGGCTAATTTAGTCCATTGCTCTCTTATAAAGTAATCAGGCTTCATCAGGCAAGGAGAAATCTGGGCCCTCAAGTTGCCAATAATCTTTAAATGAGCACCTGCACTCCCTCTGCAGCTTGAGATCTACAAAATGTTTCTTCAACTCCTATCCAAAATGTTTGCATGTTGTGTTACACAGTTTCCTGGGAGAATATCCCTGCCTCTGTTTCTGGCAAAAAGAATCAGGCAAAAATAGCCTTCAGACTGATAACTCGCTTCAGGCTTTTTATATGTTTTCTGGGGGTAAAAAATCATGTCAGTTCCTACATTCAGAATTGTGGTGAGCTTTGAAATATACTTAGATTTTATTTTTAAATGTATTTAATCCACCAAAACTCAAACTGAAACACGGTGGGCTGCTCTGCCTAGAAAGATTTTGTTTTGCATTCCTGACTTAAAACTAAAACAAATGTCACTTTAGATTAACCTCAGATTCCTGGTAAAATAGATTCAATTCTGACCCATGAACAAAGCAAAATATAGACATTTAAAGAAAAACAACCAAACAATCCATCTCCCCCATTTTTTATATAGTTTAAATGCCACATGTTCTTTTACCTGCTAAGTTGTTTTTCTTTTCTTTTTTTTTTTCATTTAAACAGAAATCCCATTCTTCCACCTCAAAAATGCTGCCTGGTTAAGCTCTGGTGTTCATAACCTACTCTGCAGCAGAAGGAAATGCCTATGCTCCCAAACCAGCACAGTACGTGTGGGAAGTTGGAAATGACTTGGCAGTGACATTCAAAGTACAACATTTCTATTTTGAAAAATCCCTCATTCCCACATCTGGCATAGTTTCACCTGGAAGATGTTGAGTGAAATCCTGGCCCTGCTGCAGCAGCTAGGCATTAAGGACCTAATCTGCTTAGGTGCTTTAGAAAATCTCTAGGCATCTACCTGCATCATTACATAGCTAAATAGTTCTAAAAATCTGGGCTGTGGAGGCTATTGAAGCAACTATGCAGTGTCCAGTGGTATTAGTTGTTCTTTGATCAGTCAGGACTATAGGATTCAGCTTGCACATAACAGGTAATCACCCATGATGTGCATCATTGCAGAAGAGGATCCTAAAAGCAGAGAAATGCTGCTTCTCTTCTGAGCTCTATGACCTTCTTTTGCCAATTTGACTGTGAAATATATGTTGAAAATATTGTTTCACACAAAGCATATGTCTTCAGTAGCTATGAAAAGTAAATCATCTCTTTTAACTGAAAAGTTTTAAGGACTAGCACTAGGAGAAGAAATCATGGGACTGTGACATTACAGCTGTGGTTCCATTAAAAGAGAGGGAAACACATTACATTTTATAGGCTTACAAGTATTTGGACATTCATTGATTAACAAATGAACTGGAGCTGCACTTAGATGCCCATGGAGATAAGTGCAGCATAAATGGGAATGAAGAGAGAGCTCTACACTGTATGAAGTCAGGCTTTTGCCTTGCTTCTTGCTGCAGATGCATGCATATGTATGCGTATCTGAAGGTACTGCTGGACATTACTGAGGACAAATAAATGTTAAAGGAACAGAAACAATTTCCTAAGTGAGCCTAAGACAAGGGTAGTGAGTGAGTTGCCGGCTTTTGCAGCTATTGCTCAAAAAACAAGGGAGGACCTTTCACAATTAAAGTGCATGTGAGAAACCTCCTAGGACTAGTAAGATTAAGACAGTCTAAGTGGACACCATTTTTAGAATAATTCTTTTTTTTGCCTAAAAATTCAGATTGAATTAAAAAGTAGAGGTTAGCGGATTCACTTTAATTTCAGTGAATTGCTTCATTAAAAAAGTAAATACTTCAAAAGGGACATTTGAAAGAAGTCAAAACATTTCAGTGATCATTTAACAATATTTTCTTTTATTTTTTCTGTTTAGACTGGCATTTTTTGACATTATACTTTCATTTTGTTTCCTTTGATTTTAATATCAAAAAGAAAAGGAGATAAAAAACTTATCTCCAGTCTAAGAAAGAACTTAGCCCAACTCTGTATGAATGTATGCCTATATATAACATCTTTTCATTCAAGGTAAATTTAAAAAACCCCACAGAAATAGTGTTTCTAGTTGACCAGCAAAAATAAATCTTTCTTTTCTTCAATTTTATTCATCTTCTCAATCTGAAAGTCAGTTATTTGTACAGGTATCATTTTCACTGTGAAGATGGGAAGCTGTTCTCTAAAACCTGAATCCATTGTTAGAAATTAAGGCTAAGAGATATGTAAATTTGTTTAGCTGGAAACTAAATTAAACACTTTTCCTGCAACAATAATGGCTATGAAATTTATCAATCCCATTGTTACATCTGCTTTCCCTCTTTAAACTGCTCACAATGACCATCAGAATCAAATCTCTGCCTGATTTAGGAGGACTGAATTGAACCAAATGGCAATTTTCCTCTACTCCCAAGCATGTTGATCATACCCAGTGTAATGTTCTGAGCAGCAGCCTCTCCTTCTTGTCAGGATGAGATCCCCTGTAATTCAGTACCATAGCAGTATTTCAGGTATGTGGTGAGTTCATTCCAGCTTTTCATCCATTAAAGTCAATAGATTAACTTAATACTGAGGTCGGATCCAGGACCTCAGTCTCTATATTAGTTGTCTGTCTTGCTAGTGAAAGGATTGCATATTACTTTCTATATCCTGAGTGCATCAGCTCTAGTCCTGTGAATAGGAACACATTTGACTCCATCCCCTCTGGTATAAAACACACACCATCATTACCCTACAGCAGGCACAATGAAGCATAATTTGAAAGTAATGTTCAAAAGTAACAAACTGCCATCAAAACACATAACAGCATGCTGCTTCCTAAGTAGCACAATCCTCTAAAATGAACAAAGGCAAGCTCCTTAATGTTCTTTTTTCCTGTGTTCACGTGCTAAAGATCAGCAAAAATGGCCATAATAGTTGAAATTCAAATGATAATTGAAGGTTTATATTTTTAATTTATTTATTCAGTTTAAAAAAAAGCTTTGTCACAATTCATTAGTACCATAATATAGATTGTGCTAGTTTTTACATGAGAAATATAAGGATGAGAAATCATAAATGGACATGATTTTTCTTCCTGTGGAGTTCAGAATGTTAATTTATATCTAAGCAAGTTGACTTAGGGAACTCCTTCTTTCAGGAGTTTTTCTACAGGTATATTAATAAAAAAAGACTAATTTCCTTGGTTAGTTGATTCAGAGCAAATGCACTTCTGTGGCAAAAGCAAATACCTAGGAGGGGTTTGGGGGGCTTTCTGGAGGCACATCCAGAATAAGTCACATAATAGTTACATCCCTCAGTTACCATATACATAGAGTGGTGAAATAATCACACCTACTTCAAAAAGGAGCACACAGGTGTGTTGTACTTTATAAAGTCAGAGGAAGAAGATACATTACAGCATACAGGCAAGAGACTGAATATCAAAACCAGGTTACAACGTCTTTTGCTGGTTAGGCTCTGATCAGAAATGGAGGATGGGGGGAAGATAACCTATGAAATGCCACATTTTCTGTCAAGCCAAGTTTTTCCACAGTGTAGACACTTCAAACAGATCATCTGTCCAGGGTGGGCAACTTGGTGGCAGGCTCTAAAATCTTCCTGGCTTTTTTCATATCTATAAACAGGTATACTCAGAAGAGGAAAAGTGTAAGCAGTCATGACATCCCATCTTATGCCACCTTAGCCCACCTAAGCTGAGCCGGCCAATGCTCTACCTACCATGTCAGTTCCAGCTGGGAGAAGCCAGCACTTCCACTGGAAAAGGCAGTTCCCACCTTTCTCCCAACTCTGGCTTCTCACTCCTGCTCCATACATGGTCCTTGTCCCTGCACCTCTACAAGCATTTGGGTGACTGTGCTGTGAATCAGAGTGAGGCACTGATCAGGTGAAAAACGATTTTAGAAAAGGCTAATTTCCCTGTCCCCAGCTTAGTTTTCTGCCAATTTCTTAAGATGAATTTATTCACGAGGGGTTAGAGTTTGTGTAATCACACAGTAGGAAATTCGGTGAAGGAAAGAGAGAAAAAATGGGAGAAGCATCACATCTTAAGAAAGTTCCCTCTCAATATTCCGATCTTTCAGATTTGTAATTCAGCCATCCCAGTTTGGTGTGATTAATCTGGACTTAAACATCCATACCACTTTCTTCTCCTTGAACATTTGTAAASGCTACAAAAGCTATTGTCCATGCCTATGGATGGGCAGCATGTATAGATAGAACATAGTTTATATGTACACACACAGAGACAAATATGTGAGGAACAACACTGAACATGTTGTTCTCTTCAGCTCCCAATTTGGCTCAAGCAACAATTTTTTTTTCTTTCACCAGACGCACCTTGCAAAACAATGCAAGTGGCAGTTCATCCTTATGAATCGGTACCAGAAGGTGAGACAGACACAATGTGAATGACACAAATGCACCACATGACTTATGCATAGCCGTCAGATTGTACAATGCTGATGGGTAGGAGGGGCTACCATCTCCATGCTTCCCTAATTAAATTAATTAAATTCATTGGCCTGCTTGGAGACTAAAATGGGTCAGACTTATAAGTTTTATTCTGTCTGAAGATTTATTCAAGAGGATATAAATACTAACAGGCAACCCTTCCTTCTGAGCATTTCATATATTGTCTATGTATGCAGGAGTTGGAGAAGCAAGGGGAAAAAAACATCTCACTGCTTCCTAGGGAACATTTGTGTTCTTTGACTTTGCTTTTACTTCAGGTCTTTCTTTTTCTTCTTTTCTTGAACATCTAAAAATGTTTCACACATCTGTGTTGCACATTTACATGCTAGAGGGGCATGGAACTCAACGTAAAGTAAAATCTTACCTTTGGTTTTGAGAAAGATGATCAGTGGGTGATACACTTAAGCATGTAAAAGCACCTATCACATTACGTATTTATGATTTTAACACATGCATGCCATTAATGCAGTATAAGCTTAGTATTCCTTCAGGAATACAGGATATGCTATGCATCTTGCTTCCATCACTTTCCCAATCAAAGGAAAGTAACTTATACTTTCATACCCACATTTCTACCTAATTAGTGAATGAACAGTGAGAAATTCTTTCCTTTCAGATTTATGYATTAATCACCTAATACTCTGAAGCATGAGATTTGATTCACCAGGTCTCTGAGTGCAGACAAAGACCTGTCTGCACTGTACAAGTCTATTTAAGTAAAATCCCCTACTCTCTCTCCAAGCTCATAACTTCATTGCTGAAGTCTTTTCCCAGCAAGAAATCTCTTGTTCACAGTCTGTATGAACAGACATTTCTAAGAAGACTCAATATACCTGTTCCATACTCTGAGAAGTGTCCATGTGGCCTATCAACACACATGCTTTTCACCGTTAGGTTGGAAAGTGTGCTGGAAGCATGATACCATGGAATGGGGATACAGAATAATCCTGACCATGGAAGAGGGTCAGGTTTTTTGAAGGAATGAGGTACCATGCTGGGAGGAAGCTAGTACTTTTTCTAGTCTTCCCATAAAAATATTGATTAATACTGGAATCCGGTTATACAGTTTACACATGCAACAAAAACTGTTACTTCTCTGATCATGGAGCCTTCATTCTTCTGTTAACAACTTCTGTGTTCAGGATCCTGTGCTATAATGTGAATGTGTCCATTCACATCATAATTGCTTCCAGACCTATCCTTACCTTGAAGCTTTTACAGTTAAAAGAAGTGATAATGAAAGGGTGGGGAAAGGAAGTGCCTTTGTTCCATTTTACAGACAGAGAACTGAAAGAGAGTAAACCCACCTCATCAGCAGTACCTGAAGTCAGTCTTCCAGTCAATATGTGATTAGGGTTCAGTCCTGAAACATATTAGGAGACTTTACTAATGTCATATAGAAAGTCTTTGGAAGATCCCCAGCCTTCTACATCCTCTCATAGTGCTCCAGTGAAAGAACACCCTTCCTTTCCCCTGCTAATATTTTTCACTGGGCTAAACCATCTTCAGACAAGTCACTATGTCCTCTATGCATCACCAAGACTCGTAAATGTATGCTGACCCAGATTCAATTGTCTAGAGCTCAACAATTGTGATGATGATGATATGGTCGAGTGTTTATGGGTAAGGATGAGGGGGAAGGCCAACAAGGCAGATATCCTGCTGGGAGTCTGTTGTAGGCCACCCAACCAGGATGAAGAGGCAGATGAAGCATTCTACAGGCGGCTGGCAGAAGTCTCGCGATTGCTAGCCCTTGTTCTCGTGGGGGACTTCAACTTCCCGGACGTCTGCTGGAAATACAACACGGCAGAGAGGAAACAGTCTAGGAGGTTCCTGGAGTGTGTGGAAGACAACTTCGTGACGCAGCTGGTGAGGGAGCCTACCAGGGGAGGTGCCTCGCTTGACCTGCTGTTTACAAACAGAGRAGGACTRGTGGGAGATGTGGTGGTCGGAGGCCGTCTTGGGCTTAGCGACCATGAAATGATAGAATTCTCAATTCTTGGTGAAGTRAGGAGKGGGRCCAGCAAAACCACTACCATGGACTTCCGGAGGGCGGACTTTGGCCTGTTCAGGACACTGGTTGAGAGAGTCCCTTGGGAGACAGTCCTGAAGGGCGAAGGGGTCCAGGAAGGCTGGATGTTCTTCAAGACGGAAGTCTTAAAGGTGCAGGAGCAGGCTGTCCCCATGTACCATAAGAAGAACGGGCTGGGAAGATGACCGAGCTGGCTGAACAGGGAGCTCTTGCTGGGACTCAGGAAAAAAGGAGCGTTTACTGCTTGTGGAAGAACGGGCAGGCAGCTCAGGAAGAGTACAGGGATCTCATTAGGTCATGCAGAGAGAAAATCAGAAAGGCAAAAGCCCAGCTAGGATGCAATCTGGCCACTGTCCTAAGAGATAACAAAAAATGTTTTTACAAATATATTAATGACAAAAAGAGAGGCAGGGAGAACCTCTATCCTTTATTGGATGTGGGGGGGAACATTGCCACTGAGGATGAGGAAAAGGCTGAGGCACTTAATGCCTTCTTTGCCTCAGTCTTTAATAGTCAGACCAGTCACCCTCAGGGTATTCAGCCCCCTGAGCTGGAAGATGGGGACGGCGAGCAGGATAAACCCCCTGTAATCCAAGAGGAAGCAGTGAACGACCTGCTATGCCACCTGGACACTCACAAGTCCATGGGGCAGATGGGATCCACCCGAGAGTGCTGAGGGAGCTGGCGGAGGAGCTTGCCAAGCCTCTCTCCATCATTTATCAGCAGTCCTGGTTAACGAGAGAGCTCCCGGATGACTGGAGGCTTGCCAATGTGACGCCCATCTACAAGAAGGGCCAGAAGGAGGACCCGGGGAACTACAGGCCTGTCAGCCTGACCTCGGTGCCAGGGAAGATTATGGAGCGGTTCATCTTGAGGGCGCTCACAAGGCATGTGCGGGACATCCAGGGGATCAGGCCCAGCCAGCATGGGTTCATGAAAGGCAGGTCCTGCTTGACCAACCTGATCTCCTTCCATGACCAGGTGGCCCGCCTAGTGGATGAGGGAAAGGCTGTGGATATGGCCCACCTGGACTTCAGTAAAGCCTTTGACACTGTCTCCCACAGCATTCTCCTAGAGAAGCTGGCGGCTCATGGCTTAGACAGGTGTAYTCTTTGCTGGGTAAAAAACTGGCTAGACGGCCGGGCCCAGAGAGTTGTGGTGAATGGAGTTAAATCCAGTTGGTGGCCGGTCACGAGCGGTGTCCCCCAGGGCTCCATTTTGGGGCCGGTCTTGTTCAATATCTTTATCAACGATCTGGATGAGGGGATTGAGTGCTCCCTCAGTAAGTTTGCAGACAACACCAAGTTGGACGGGAGTATTGATCTGCTCAAGGGTAGGAAGGCTCTGCAGAGGGACCTGGACAGGCTGGATTGATGGGCTGAGGCCAACTGCATGAGGTTCAACAAGGCCAAGTGCTGGGTCCTGCACTTGGGTTACAACAACCCCATGCAACGCTACAGGCTTGGGGAAGAGTGGCTGGAAAGCTGCCTGTYGGAAAAGGACCTGGGAGTGCTGGCTGACAGCCAGCTGAACATGAGCCGACAACGTGCCCAGGTGGCCAAGAAGGCCAACGGCATCCTGGCCTGTATCAGAAATAGTGTGGCCAGCAGGAGTAGGGAAGTGATCATGCCCCTGTACTTGACAGTGGTGAGGCCGCACCTAGAATCCTGTCTTCAGTTTTGGGCCCCTCATTACAAGAAGGACATTGAGGTGCTGGAGTGTGTCCAGAGGAGGGCAGCGAAGCTGGTGAAGGGTCTGGAGAACAAGTCTTACAAGGAACACCTGAGGGAACTGGGACTGTTTAGTCTGGAGAAGAGGAGGCTGAGGGGAGACCTTATCGCTCTCTACAACTACCTGAAAGGAGGTTGTAGCAAGGTGGGTGTTGGTCTCTTCTCCCAAGTAACAAGAGATAGGACGAGAGGAAATGGCCTCAAGTTGCACCAGGGGAGGTTTAGATTGGACATTAGGAAAAACTTCTTTACTGAAAGAGTGGTTAAACATTGGAACAGGCTGCCCAGGGAAGTGGTGGAGTCACCATCCCTGGAAGTATTTAAAAGACGTGTAGATGTGGCGCTTAGGGACATGGTTTAGTGGGCATGGAGGTGTTGGCTTGATGGTTGGACTCGATGATCTTAGAGGTCTTTTCCAACCATAATGATTCTATGAGTTTATGATCTATCTCACAGCAGCACAAAAAGAACACTTAGTAGTTTTATCCACTTCCTCATTGTTGATATGTCAGGGCAGTGATACAAATTCATTGCTGCTTGTCAGCTGTCTGGCATCTGCTGACAATGTCTACAGGAAAAGTGAGTGGTTATATTTAAGTATCTGTCAGCAAATATGACAAAAGACATGAATACTTCTCTGGGATTTGCAATGACCTTTTCATTTGCCTTGAAGAGTTGTCTTCCTCTGATCAAGAAACTAATTAGATTGCTGAAACTTGCTGTACATCTCTATCACCACACTGAGGAAATCCATGTCTCCATTTGACAGTGACTCTGCAGGGTATCATCTCCATTCTTCCTATAAGCCTGTGGCTACAAATAGTTACACTTCTCCATAGCTGAGGCCTGGGCTTCATACTGTGAAGGTGATAGCAGACTGGAAAACCTTGGTTGTAAGCAATTGCATTGTTTGGGAAAGCTGAATTACCTTGGAAGCTCATCATCTTGAGTTTCCGCAGTCCATTGGTACAGTCCTGTAATGGGCCCCAAGCTGATAGCTCTTGAAAGTAGGTTGAAGGAGTTAAAAGCAGTCACAGCTTTCCGTATACCAAGAAGATAATGTTTTCTGACGCTACCACAGGACATACATGCATCTTAATTTTCATAAGATGGGAAGTGCACATCTAGAAACAAGCTGGTAAAATGGATCTTCCAGTGACCCCCAGCAACCAGCAGTGGTGGTGAGGATGAGGCTATTGTCTTTACAGTGTCACACAGATGAGCAATAGGACTATGGCAAGGCCTATTGTCTCAGTGGATTATTTGCTATTTGATTTCATGATTTGCTGAAGACAATTGGGAAATTAAGGGGGTGCCAGGAGCACACTCACAGAAGCTTCAGGTGGAGTAATCTTAGACTAGAAAAGAGATGTAGATTCAAACTCTATCTGTTCACCACAGCATGTGCCTGGGAGGAACTCTTTCTTGTGGAATACACTGCCYCTAGTAATAGTCAGACATCTCACAACAGATACACTACAAAAATATGCCTCCAGATTAAGAGTAGGTTCTTTCTGGAAGTTCTTTGTTTGCTGCAGATTTCACAGTCAAGGGGATCACTAAGGTCTTCAGTTTGTGCTCCTCCATAACAGAGGCCCTTGAACTTCATGCTACTGCAGAACTCTCTCCCCCAGTAGCTGTGGCCAGGACAGAGATGCTGCACAGCAAGCAGCTACATCCAGGGAAGATAAAGCATGAGCCTACTCCCCTCTTCCACGCCAAGTGACATTCCTCCATCTGAAGCAAGATGAGAAAAGAACAAAAAAACTCAGTTTTGTATGAAGATTTTCTTTTCTCTCTACCAAGAGAACTGAGCTGTTCTTATTAGCTCACATGGGAGACTCAGGAGGCCTATTTGTATATAGCTTATATGTGTGCCTAGCAGGGCTGCCCTCTGAAGAAAGGCATCAAGTTCCTATATTCTAGGTGTCAGTAATATGGATCCCAGTGCACATTCAGCTGGGTCATAAAACCTCTCTTTGCTTACAATAACTATGAAAGCACTAAGTGCATTGAATTAAAATACTGTTAAAGCGGTTTGTGGGTACTCCCTATAAATAATCATCAAGATCCAACTCCTGGGAGGCCACCATATTTCACTCAGTTTTGTTCCTTGCAATCTAGGGAGAAGGCAAGCTTCATAAATATGCACCTTCTCTATTAACAGTTAAAATTCTTGACTTTCAAAGAGACACTTTTTTCCCTTTTTGCAGGCTTCCCACTTCCAAAAGACAAATACACAACTGAGTAGGTCATACTGTCCTGAACCCTGCTGCTATTCCAGGCAGGGAGTAATTCAGAAACCTATGTCTAAATGCAGCTTAGATTGTTTTAGCTTTAAATTCTTGAATGAAACCCTGTGCCTGAATGCCACTTTGTTAGCTATATCACTCTGTTCCCAGTGATGCTACTGGTGGACCTCCATTCGCCCCATCAGTCCATATGACCTCTTCTTATGACCGGGGTTTTGGGGTCCCCACAATATAGTGAGGGAACAAAGGTGTCTCCCCCCACTGCGTGCTCAGTGTCTGTCTGCCAGCCCTCCTCCCTTTGCTTTACACCCAAGTGTGAGTGTGATGGAGACTTACATAGGTAGATGGATAGATAGATAGAYAGACAGACATACAGAAAGACTGATGTATAGATACTCTCTCCCATGCTTCAAAAACCTTCATCTTCTCAGATGAGAAAGTATTTCTCACTGTCTAAAAGGAGGGGGAAAAGTACTTTGTGAAAGACTTTAAAAGGAGATCTGTGTTTCAAGAATGCCTTCGTCTAATCCTTCAGTGTTTTATCACTTATCCCTAGATTTAAAGGACTAAAAATTATGATTCCATGGGAAATTAGATCTAAATTACATACCAATGGAAATCAGTATGCAACCGACCTTAACTATAATGCTTCTTACATGTTCCAATATTGTTTATACTGCATATATATACTTAATTTAGTCCTTATCCTCTTTTAATAGAGGCATTGTCCCCAGTGTTAGCTGGTATTGTAAACAGAAAAAAATTGAAACTTCTCATTAAAATGTTTTGGGGTTGGCTTATTTTAATTTTGTATGTTTTTTTTTTCTTTTTTCTCCTTTCTCTGTAAATTGTGTTCTCGTTTACGGAGAAAAAAGTTAACTTTCTGAAGTTGAGGTACTCTTTATATGCCTAAATTTTAATATTACTCTAAATTTCTCCTTTTACTTCTGCACTTCCCTTTATTTGGCAGATGGAAGGGAGGGAAGTGAAGGGGGAGGAGAGGTAAAAATACTCCAAAACATGTTTATTCCCTGAAACTTTAAATCCTTCAAAACATTTTTGATAATAATTTCTAATGCACACAAGCTATTTACATTATCACCTATCAAATCACCTCATCAGTTTCAGAAGTTATTGACTATTTTTCAGGACAGCTCTGATTCAGAAGTCCCCAGGCCATGAATTCTAAGGGCTGTGGGATGTTTCCATGCCATTATGTACCACAGAGCTCTCGCATTTTCTGAGGTCATTACATTGGTTTTGTAAACACAAAAACATCGCCACACTGGCATTCCTAATCTGGATCTGCCCAATGGCCCAGTCCTCTCTCACCAACCATGAACAGAACCAGCTGCTCCCAATAGCAGAAGCAAAAACTCAGCTTCTGAAATAACCTACCCAGGATGAATGGTCCTGCCTAGCCACCATTAGTTAGTTAATCTACTATAACGATTTTAAAAAGCACATAATGAAGAACGGGCCAAATAACTTTAAGAATGCTGCATCACTAAAAGGTCTCATTTAGTCAGCTGTAGCTGAGCAATATAGGTGATCAGCGAAAGCACCACAAATGAATGAATTCACAGTACAATACAACACTGTAGTTAAATTCCTTTCCTATAAATTCTTGCTGGATCACTTTGACAAGCAAGATGTGTCAGACCAGAAAACGACCATGCTGTCATTGCCCAAAGGAGTAGGCATGTCTATTTGGTTATGATCATATTCTAATAATTTCCCAATAGTCATAAAGCTGAGCATAGGGATCTCTGATAGATTGGTTTAATGGACTGACACTGATCAAAGAGAGAATGTGAGTTAGGTATTTATGAGCATGGGTCTAACTGAGATTCATTAGAGGATGCAACGGTCTCACGAGTTAGACGCTCCATCAAACAAGTCACTTAAAACCAGGCTGGAGAGAAGCACTGAACTGTTCAAATGCTTAGTGGTGAGTGAATAGATGCACAGGAATGAAAGGAAATATCCAGGTTATTCAGTGCATCCAGCACTTCAGTTGCGCACAACAGGCATTTAGGATGGGAATCAACTCCAGATCAACGCATTTAAATAGATATATCTACATCTGGGCACCTACACTGGGGCCAGGTGTTTAAATAGCTACTGCAGTCAGTGGAGACTCAGGTCTCCCTAAAGCAGACAGTGGCTGGTGAGCTGAATGAACAGCTCTCCAGCCTCCATGACGAGTTCTTTATTGACTATCCTGGCAGGTCAGACATCAGCTCACACCTAGATATGTACGATAAAGTTCTTAATCCTCAACTGAATTCCAGGTCTTTCCTAAGAGGAACTGTCATTCTGTGAACATCGTTGAACAACCAGTAAAACAAACACCATGTGCTCCCATAAATCTGCACTGTAAAAGACATGTACTTTACAAGGAGAGTAACGGTTCAATTTAGTGTTCTGAATGAATGCATGTAGAGCCATTTGAGAGGTCCTGGGCTATACAATGCACACACAGAGATTTGGCAGATATGACACAGGACTCACAGAAAAGCAGTGACATTCTAGAACAATAGCTGGGGACCAGGCATGATACCCTAGGATATTTTAAGTGGCACCAGATTCCTATGCTTAGACAACAAAATTGAGCTCTTAGTGACCTCCTAAGCAAGAACTGAGCTCCAAATTTCTTTATATGTTGTCTAGCGCAGCAGTGTTCTCTGAGCATTGTAACCTGCAACACAGTTATTGGCAGAAGCACCTCTTCTGGTTTCCGTACTGTGGGACCATAGTCCTTCCCATGGTACGTCACGTCCAAGCTGGTAAGGATGAGGATCCTTGATTTCCACAAGCAATCTCAGCTTAACATCCACAAAGTGTGAATATGGAATCTCTTCAGTGCTGCTTTTTGGTCTTTAAAATATGGCTTAGGTCAACTATAGCAACCCTCGTTCAGGTGAAAAACAAAAAGGCAAAGAGGAAAATCAAAAGGGAAACAAAAGTACACATGGCTGAATTACCTTGCTCCACTTTCAGGTTTCTTGATCAAAGGTATGTTACCTAGTTTCATTCTGGATCTTGGCAGACACATGTTTAATTAAAATAATTACTGATAGATGAAAAAAAATCCTTTCAAATCCAGAAAAAAAAGTAGTAGCAAAGTCCAGGGAAACCAGAAGAAAGTATGGTGCAGAACTAGAAAGGCACATCTCCACCTGATCTTTTAGTTTCATTTCCCAATATGGGATACTGTTGTCTTTTATTAGTGCTTAATTAATCTGTTGATAAGGAATCATTCTTTATATCTCAGGTAAGGGAAATACAATAAATTTAATCTATTCAGACTTCAAAACTGCGTTTGATATGGTGCAGCATGGGAATATAGTAGTTACATTGCAGAAAATCGTTATTAGTAGAATAACTACAAGGCAAGTCATGAGTAGAGAAGAGATTACAACAGCATGTGCTAAACTGAGAAATATTTAGCTGAAGGGAAGTTACTTGTGGAATTCCCTAGAACTGGCATCAGGATGATATTTCTTCAGAAATTTAACAAATAATGAAATTTGCCATGACACAGAGTTAGAGGCACTAGGCAAAATTAAAGAAAATCTGTATATTACGTAGTATGAATGAGATGACTTTAAGGTCTGGATTAATTGAAATCAGATGACTAAGGTCAAGGACACGTTCCCGGAAACTATAGTCAATGTTCGTTATAGAATATAAGTCATATTTATTCTCGAACCCTCATTAGGAAATGGCAGAGGAAAAGTAATATTTAGGTAAATGAGTCAACAATAGGATGGCCAAGAGCCACTGGGGTGATGTGACCAAGAAAAAGGCAAATATTAATTTGGATATATAAAGTGAGTTTCCTCCAGGAGAAACACAGGGAAGTATTTAATGTCTCTGGAAAAGACATTAGACAAACCACATAGACTTATGTCAGCTGGGATCCCAGAAACATCATTCGCACTGGACTACAGATACAGAAGGGAGATGGGAATGAGCAGAGGAATGCAGAAGCAGTTGTAAGAGAGGAGGTTATAAAGACAGTGAAGAGACTAAGTTCACTTTGCTTCATCTGGTGGAACAAAGTCCAAGAGGAGGTAGAATAATTCCTCTGAGGTAAACACCTAGGAACAGTCATAGAGTCATTTGTTGGAAGGCATCGCTGCGGGACCTCTTGTCAAGCCCCAGCTTAAGTCCGTACTGTCACCATCAGTAGGTCAGGTCAGCCATGGCTCTGTACAAACAAGTCTTAAAAAACTTTTAGGATGGGGATGCCACACCTTCTCTGGTGGTCATTGCCAATACACTCAGGAAAATACTTTCCTAATGTCCAGCCTGAACCTCTCCAGCTGCAGTTTGTGACCATTTCCCATTGTTATGTTCTCTGGCAGTACCAAGAGCATTTACAGATCACCTCTGTCTCCAAAAAAGAAGTATTTCCACTAAGCAAGATGTGGTCCTAAACAGATGGATATAAATCTATCTTGAGTAACTCAAAATTAGAGGAACTTTTTCTCCGTTACTGGACTGGGGCTCTGGAGCAGATTTTGGTCAGGGAGACTGGGAATCAGAGGAAGGTAAGACAGTCAGTCAACTTTAAGGTGAAGCTTTAATAAATTTCAGAATTTCTTAACCTCTTGGTTAAGATGTGGAAGAGTCTTGGATTCTGTGATGTCTTTCCAGCTCTCTGTTCTGCAGTCACAAGTTTCTCCTCTAATTTTCCCCATCTAATAGAGCAAGGACTTTGCAAATGTTTGCACCTTTCCCATTAGGTGCAACAGGAAATTGCCAATTATTATTAGTAATTTTAACACAGCCCAAGTACTGTTTGCTAGAAATCCCACCGACGAAGTACTGTTTGCTGGAAATCCCACTAACTAGACCATGAGTCTGCCAGGGTTATACAGGAGTATAAAGGTAAATCAGTATCAGAGGGCTGGACTGGATCACTGTTACTCACAGTAAATAGTCCCCTGGAATTCCTTACAAACCCTTTGTGGAGATAAACACTTATTGTGAGAATAGATTCTTTTGCAAGGAAATTTTCTACAAAGCCAAGAAGTTTCTTAATATCAGTCATAAAATGCACACAGAATTCCTTTAACAGAGAGGGATATGATTGTTTCTAGGAATATTTTTTTTTTCATGGGTGACCTTGTACAGTATTATTCAAGACAAGTTTTTTCAGCACTGAAATAGAGTTATAAACATGTCTGAGCTTTATATATATATAGGTATTACAAAAAATAATAATTCCGATGATGGCTTCGAACGGAAAGAAAATCAACTTTGATTACTTGCCAAATGCTACTGGAGTATTATAAGCTATGGAAGTTATTTCTTCATAGCAAATTTCCTCATTTTATTGGCTCTCAGGAAAGAAATTCATGTTTTTAGGCACTCTCCTTTTCCTGCTTCTCTTTCTTTTCAGTCTCCTCTTTATCTCTGGCACTAAAACATTCTCTTTTCAGAGCCATTACTTTATTAATGCATGATTATGCATTTGCGACACTACTTCCTTCAGCTTCTGTCTGAATACCTTTATCAAGTCTCTTTCTCACATTTGGAAATTACAATATAGAACTGAAAAAGAACAGTTCTTGCATTTTTCCCCTTCAAGAAATAAAATAAATAAATAAATAGGTCAGACAACACTGTGTGCAGGTGTTCCTGTATGAAACAATTGATATTATTATATAAAAGGAAATGGAATGAGATGAGTTTTACTGAATCCCTTAGAGAAATCATTCAATATGCACTCTTATCAAAGTCTAGTAATGGCCCGGCTGCTGCTTGTTTGCTTTGATGAAGCTGATAATAACAGAAATCTACATTTATTTGCATTCTTTCTGCTAGAATTCACTGAGGCATCTCCAAATGTAATTTTAAAGTATTAATCTAACACATGTAGATTTTCGAGTTGCATTAAGTAGAAAGATCAGACACAAACTCATGAGACAAAGTTCTTCTGGGGGCTGCACTTGACCACCATGACCATTAGTGTACATTCTTTCTGAGAGTCACCAACATGAGTATTACCTCACTTTTTAAAGTATCTAGTCAGAGATAGTCAATGCACCAAGGGTGCACCAAGTGTAGGGGACAAAGGGTGTAGCTACTGAGAGTAATACTTTTGCAGCTTTATTGAGGTAAGCTATGAAGATGTAGTAAGGAGGTACAAAGACCTGGAAGTTAACTAGGAATCTATCACAGCTCCCTTCTCCAGGATCATGTCTCTGTCTAGAGATATAGCTACTTCACTAATGCTTAAACCTCAGAATCCAGGTATGGCCCTACAACTTAAGTTTCCAAAGGTCTGATGTAGGAGGCAGAAGACTGTATTAGACACTGAGTTCAAGCCCTATCATCAACTAACAACTGATGTGACTACTGCCAAAATCTGAAAGAATCGGAAGCAAACATTTATGTCCTAATTTTCTCTACTTTGCATATCCTGGTTCTTTGTTTGAAAAATATGACTTTCTGAACAATGAAGGAAGCTGATTTCATTGTTGCAATGGATGTGACAAAAATTATGGAAATTTTCTGGTTTGGAAAACCGCTGTTCTCACCAGAATGCCAAGGGGTTTGGACACTTCTGCTCAGACTTTAAGATGGCTTCAAAGACAGAGTCTAAAAGAAACTAGGCCTTGCTATTCTGCAACTGGCACGGTCACATCCTTCTTACTAAGAATTCAGCATAATATTTTTGATAATCTGCATCATCAGTTCTTTCTTCAGATACCTTCTTTTATTTACTATAAATCTTTCCTTGTGCAGTTACTGGCTGCAACAAGGCAACAGCTACTCATGCTAACTCAACGTGCTTTATTCCGTTACTCCAGTGAGGACTCTGTATTGACTCAGTTGTCTTCCTCTCAAGAGCCCCAGACAAACTTAGTGGCTTCCAAAAACTTCCCCAATCAATACCTCCTAAGGTCCCTGAAGTGCTATAATCTGAATCAAGGTCTGTGAAGCAAAACTGAAAATGAGCTTAGCAGGGTTTAGCTGCAGCCTGTTATCTGTCACAGGAGGGTTTGGTTTTTGCTACGTGTTTTTTTTTGTTGTTGTTCTTTGCTTGTTTGTTTTTTACTAACTTTCACTTCTCAAAAGTCAGCTTCTGTTTCTGAATCTGCAAGCTGTAGCCATGCACCAGGTAGGCGCCACTCAAACTTTGAGCTGAATAATCAAATAGTTCTGATTTCTTCACTTGTCCCAGAAACAAAAGACGCATCTAGGCTGAAAGGATCTCATTTGATTTGTTTAACTTGATTCTTCTCCTTTGTCACAATTTGAAATAATTGTTGGAACAGAGACATAGTTGCTGGTAGAGTGGCAGCTTTCCAAGGCAAAGACAATTTTCAGGTGATTTTTTCTGTATCCCTCAAAGAATGATTCATTCATTTTAAGGCCTGATCAAGAAGCTTCCCTGTAACATTATATTATTTGCATCCAATCCACTAGCCACAGCTGACAAAATCAATTAGATATTAGTAAAGGCAAAAAATTTTCCAACCAGAAAAGCCACTCCGTTGATACACGTTTTTATTAACACAATAACAACTTGAGAATATATTCACAATGGAATTATTTTTTTTTATTTTTACACACATAGTTAAGGGAGGACCACTGGGCTCATGAACATTCATGCTCAATATTATTATTTGGTGAGATATAATCATATTTATATTTTGGCATTGCTTTGATCCCTGGGAAATGCATTTTGGGTATTGCTGAATTGTCTCTGGAGCACACAAAGAACCATTGGGACACTGTCCTATATCATCTCTAAAACTTGCCTTTATTCCCTGGGTACATGTAAGTCATCTTGCATTATCAGATGGGAGATGGCAGTATTCCGTTCCCTCTCTGTCTGATGCAGATTGTTTTGCATAACTTAAATTCTGTTGTCCGTACATGTAATTGTTCACAAGACATAAAGTAAACCAAGGAGTGATGCTTTCTGCTCTATGTATACTATAGGCAACCAGAGCAGAACACAAGGATACCCTCACATCCCTTGCTCTGAAATGTGAGTTCTGTGGCTTTAATAGGAAAGGAGTCATGAACATTCATCCAGGGCTCAACAGATAAGTTTCCATCTCCTTTGAGAGCTAGGAAAGAATAATATAGTCAATATTTCCTTTTCTTGAAAAATCTCAATTCGGTGAAAACCAAATTTTTCAAAGCAAAAAGCCATTTGACACCAGTCTTTCAAGGAAGGTTATGAAGTTAGAACTGGCTATTTTTACATTTCAGAAATGAGAATTTCTAGGGATTCTTCTGTCCGAAGCTATTTTTATTTTGGTAATTACTTGCATTTTTGTAATGCAATAAGTTGGAAACAGAATTTCAGACTCTGAAATAATTAGAACAAAACTTTTTATTGAGCTGAAATATTTTTTTAAATAGATTTGTAAAAAAAATATGAAGATGCCACTTTTGTGGTCCAGTCGAGTACCAGGTCAGGATATAACCATGGTCATGAGCAAAAAGACGAATTGTCATCTGGCTCACATGAATTAGAAAGCCTTTTCTCTCTTCTACCCCTGTCCTTCAGAATGAAATTAAACATGATGGAAAAAAAGAAAGAATTTTGCAAAACCATTGCTGGGTACTGGCTATAACTAAATCTAAAACTTGACCATCACTTTGTTTTTGTTTTTTTTGAAACATTGAACAGTTTCTAAAGTCAGACTGTTTCTGGAAACTTTCTTTTCTGAATCAGGGTTCAAAAATAAAAAACAACTTGGAGCAACAAGAAGGAATGTTTATAACAAGTGATACTGCTGCAGTCAGTAGAGCTTAAACAAGGCTGAGTGAAGGTGGTGCTGTTTCAGTACATGGAGTCTACCCATCTTCCTCTCCTATGAATAGTTTTAATGGAAAAAAAATGATGTTTAGATTTGTATGTGCTTCTTTGTGTGTGGTGTCTGTATTTTGTACATCTGTAGGTGTCACTGGAAATAGCTAATTCATGTGCTGTCTGCCTGAAACCTACTGTATCAAATGTAAGTGTACTGAAAGAAATGTTACGGCTGTAGTATAAATCCTGGTTGATGGGTTTTAGTAATAGAAACACAGAACAGGGAGGGTGTTGCCAGCTGCAAGCCCAACTTCTGATAAAAACTTCAATGGCTGACTTTATTCATGTTCAAAGTGAAGAAATTTAACAGCAACCAGAATTAGCCACATGGAACTCATCTTTATGTTCAGTCTAGGTGAAATATTAAGGAAGATGCACACCGAGTCTAGTTTTAGTGATATGGGACAGCAGGAGCTGATGTATTACCTAAGGTGTTACCCCAGGCAGAAGTTCAGGGAATGTAAAGAGTGGGTCTCACCACCAACTCATCTTCCAGTTGTCCTCCCAGGTGCCCCATCTCCTTTTTCCCCTTTCTTCTCCCCCTTCCCCATGCAGACGTCTCATGAAAGCTTTAATAGGGATTTAGAAACACTCGGCTTGTTAGAGGCACAATTGTGAATGTAATGAAACCAGTCTTTTACAACATCAGCTAATATACTGCATGGATTTAACAGGGAAGGTCTGTGAAAGGGAATGTTGTTCTTTTTTCTAAATGCACAGTGAGAACAACACTTCTTCAGCATGGAAAGCTAGGGAGATGGATGTGGAAGGAGCCACAGAAATCAATTAGGCTCTGACTTTTATTCAAGTCCATAACTCACAATCCAGAAGGATGTGGTAACAGCTAAACAGTACTGGTACTTTATAGGCTGGACCCAGCCTTAGTACTAAAGCAGATAATATTTTGTTGCCTTTGTTATGGATTACAAAAGCCAAGCTGAGGATTCCTATTCTTACCCCAGACACTTAAAATCAAAGCTGCCTATTTCTCACTGAAATCAGCCTGTACCAAGATGACTGCTGGGGAATTTTCCTTGTTTGCCTGAGTGCTGAGGTGCCAAACATTAGTCTCAAGTTGTGAATTCATATCCCAAGTCCCAAGTTGCCTTCACTGGCCATAAAGTGGAAGCATGTGTAAGGAGAGTAGGGATGGTAGGGTGGACTGCAAAGGATTTTCCACTGGTGGAGCACTGCCTGCCCCAGTACCTAGTGTGAGAAAGGAGAAGAGCACTGGTCAGCCAACTGCCAGTGCTTATCTTTTGTCTCTCCCATTTTGGGGCCGAGTCCTGTAGCTCCCTCACCTTAGAGGCTCTCATTTCCCATGGATATTTGATAGCTATCCCTTGGCTGCAATGAATAATGAAACTCTACCTTGTAGGCATATACAGGGAATTTTTTACGCTGGCTTCTACACAGTATGGGTGAGTTTCATTTCACTTAGCTAAAAGTTAGATGCTTAGGCTGCACTGTTATCCACAGCAAAACACAGGCATCTCCAGAGGGCCATTTCTCCCATTTGTTTTAAGTATCTATTGTTGGGTGGAATCATTCTCTTGCTGGTGGTGCCAATTGCTCTACTGACTATGTATGATGGTACATAAAAGACTTTCTTAAGCTAGATGTCTAACTTTTAGGCAGATAGCTCCAACTCAATGTCATTGTTATTTTTCTAAATGCTCCAATAGAGATTGTAAAGCAGTTTCACGTATCTATCATCTCCTACCACATTTATAGAAAAGGGCAGTCCTGCATTTTAAAGGGAATTCCTTCCTCATTTCCCAAGAATGGCAAAAGGTCCCCTTAAGGTAGCCAATAAAAAAGTACAGATAAAGGAGAGAGCCTGTGTGGATTGATTCAGTGGGAAATAGAAACATATTTTATTCATTTCTTCTAGTGTTTCCAAGCTCCCCATAGGATTTTCTGTTCATACTTTCTTTGGTGAAGGCTTAGAAATCTATTTAGCCACTGTCAGATACCATGGACTAAAAAAGATACATACTTGTGGTTATGATTAATTCTTCCCATATAATCAACCATCTTCCCTTGTTTGCTGAGACGAATGGACCACCGTATGTTGACTGAAAAAGCACATTGTAATTTTTTCGTAGTTGCTGCTTTGATTTGTGTTTATTTCTCTTCTCTAAGCCTGACATATATATTGTCTATGAGTACGCATAACTCGACAGCCTTTGTCTGACTTGGAAACAAATGTTTGATTGTTGCTCCAACAGTTTGTGGGACAGAAATTCAAGTGGCATAAATCAGTTTAGCTTCACAGACTGCAAAAAACCCCCTGTTCTGGTATATATTGAATTAAAATATATAAAGTTATACATGTTGGACCTTGATCCTTTCTCTCTTTTTTGGTCTTTTTTAAGAAAAGCAACGCAATTCAGCACAGGCAGAGTTACTTCTCTGAATACCTGTTTACAAGGACACACTCGACAGCAGCAACTGACTTGTTCCAACTGAATCACTGGCAGGAGCAGATAAGATATATTGAATTTTTAATTGTATTTCATCATGAATACAGCTGTTTTGCATGAGTCACTATAGAAGCCCCATTTAACTATTCTCTGCTGGTTTCTGGACAAGAGGAACCTCAAATTTAATTAGAAGTGTGAGATGCAGCCAAGAATTTGATAACTAACAGCAATTCTGATGGAACTAAAAACCCAAAAAGGATAAACAGTGAGAGATAAGATTGCTTTTAAATAGAGGTAGTAAATGCATTTTTGCTTTTGGGGCTGAGAGATGCAAAGGTAAATGCCATCTCCACATACAATTCCCAAGTTAGTCTGTATGGTGGCAATATAATTTCAGTCATCTTGAGGCACTTTCTCTTCAAATTCCTGCCACATCATGAAGTGAAATACAAGTTTCTTTGGATAGCTGATAAAACATTAGGGATCTGATCTCACTTGATATGGTGACTCAGTGATCATGGCATTCAAATCTTAAATTTCTGACATGCTACGGAAATGTGCACAAGGAAGATTTTAGCTATTTAGCAGTTGTTAAATTTAGGTAACAGCTGGCAGAGTAGAAGGTGAAGAGCTTATGGGAAAGCATGACTGTCAAAACTTGAGGAAGAACTGACTTTTCCAGGAAAAAATAAACTTTATAAATAAATAAAAAAAAATATTTCTGGCGAGCATCATAAAGATCAGTGATAATAGCTAGCTGAAATAGCGATCTTAATCTTAGAGATAATTTTGCCTYTCACACAGGTATACCTGAACTTGCTGTATACCATCTAGCTTGGGAGTTGATGGACACCGAGTCACACCACCAGCACACCAGCAGACACCGTACAAACCCTTTGGGGCTCCTTGATCTGGAGTTGGAAATCTGGTCCACCCTGCAGCCTGTGTTGTCATGGCTGCTGGTACCTTGGTAGTCAGATTACAATTATCTTGGGTATGTAAAGGTCTAAACTGCTGTAAAATTAAGGTTTTCATAGTAGGCACAGTCTTCAAACTCCCCAAAATAAAACCTCCCTAGTTCCTGGAAATTAGCTTTTTTTGGTGACATCCAAATCCAGGGCAGTGTCTAGAATCCAGTCATCCTCCCTTTGAAAAAAGCTTCATGCTGTTGATGCAATTAGCAGTGCTATCCCTGCTGCTGGAGGAGGGGAACAAAAAGAGAAGATTGCCTGTGATTCAATATGTGGTTTCTAAATAAACACTAACACCATTGGCAATAGGGAACCCATCTGTTTCTTTATTTCTTTACCACTACAAAATCTATGATATGTGATTGTAACAGATGTTTCATGTCTACAAACGATGATATGCTACATTATTAAACCAAGAGGGTCATTAAACTGAGTTGTATGCATTTTTTCAGTCTATAACTGCAAGATCATCAACATACATATAACCTTAGGGTTATAGAAACCCTTCTCATCTCTCTCCTGACTCAGTGTGTAACTTACACAGCAAATATCATGAACATCTCCATTAAAGCTTGGTTATGCAGAAGTGCCTGTAGGCATCTGTACAACTGTCGGAGCTAACATGTCTTAATGGCTTTTTTGCCAGAAGCACTTCTTACATTTAGCTGCAACTTGAACTAGCCAAATGCCAGTTCCCTGCCTAGATAAGAATGTGAATTCTCTACTGTTTTAGGTAATTATATTGGATTGGTCTATTCTGTTGCATCTGAGAAATAAACAGAAGCCTCCATTTGAGCAAGGTGTCTTCATTTTTTATTATTATTATTATTATTTCTATATTCTTTTTCTCTTTACCTTTAATCAACACCTCAGGACAAAGGGCTTTTCACATGTAGCTCTCTTCATTGCACTTCTTTTCTCACAGTATTCTTTCATACTGGAACTGCATACAAACACATTATAGTAACATAAATTTCCACAAATACATGTATTTTTGGCTCCCTTTGAGTTGAAAGATGTCTATTTTCCATTTCCAAATATCATGTAAGAAGCTGAACATTTTGCTTTGTCTCTGAAGAATGACTGACAGAGTAATACGATCCCCAGAGTGAAGCAGTTTTTATTGAAGGATAATATTTCTTTATTGAAAATTAAAAAAAAAAAAAAGAAAAGAAAAAAAGAATGTCTTGAGTATTTCAGAGATCAATTTAAAGTCTTTAATTAAAATGTATCTCCTTATTTAACAGGATCCTTGGGAGTCCTACCCATAAATTTTTGTTGTAAATTTTCATAAATGCAACAATATTATGGGCAGAGTTTTTGGGAAGTCTAAGGAGAATGGAAAAATAATATTTAAGGACACTATATTCAGTCCAAGCAAGTGGTGTTAAATTAATGTGGAAAGCATGACCACTCTGTGAGTTAAAGATAGGTCCCAGTCAAATAATTGAATAAAACATTCACTTGTACGTACATTAGTAAGTCTGTGTGCATGTATGTACTGGACGTGGTAGTATTGCTAAAAAAGACAGAGAAGAAATAATTGTCCTTTTGTCCTCAGCTACTCAAAGCTATTCCTTCCATATTTGAATCCTTTGCTGGAAAAAACAACTGTTTTGGATCCACGTTGCAATAGTACGTCAGTTTACCAACATCTTAAGAAAGCCGTTGATTTTTGCAAAACATTCATGGTTTGAAAGTATGTGAGGTTGCACAGACTTTCACAGGGATGGATAGCAGTATAGAAATGCCTAATCATTTTAACCCTGAATATGAACTGCACTTTGAGCCTAAGTCTGGCTTTTTTTTTGGCAGGAAAGTACAGGTATAAACACTGGGAGCTTCTGGAGAAAGATAAGACAGTAAAATTATGCATGCATATTTCAAATGTGTAGTGATAACATGTACAAGCAGCTGCAAGACTCTTATGCACATTTCTGATTAATTTAGTAGACATGTAATTCCTGAAGGTGTTTTCTTTACTAATTTAAGAACTCAAAATGCTAATACCAGTGAAAGAAAGGAAGAGAGGGGGGAAAAAAAAAAAAAAATTAGGGGAGAAGGAGTTTTGGAAGGGTCCTAGAAAGAGTTCTTAAAATTACTATTTGTCTACTTATTTAACATGGGTCAAGGGCAGACATCTGCCCAAGCCAAGTGGGCTTCTTGAGCTAACAGCAGGCTAGCAGATTTGGTAGCCAAAGCAGCAAACATTGCATCTGCCTGTCTTTAATTCCCCACTGCAAAAAAGCCATGTCCCATCAACAGCCTAGTCAATGGGGTGCAGCTTTAAGCGTAGGTGTATGCACACACCATACAGAGGCAGTTAGACACTTTTCCCATTTCCTCTCCTGTAGTTGTAGCAGTTCAGTTATTATTCTGATGCTCTGCCTTCTGATTGTAATACAATCATCTGTTAATTCAAAAACACTTGGCTGCAAAATTTTGTAGGGTTTTGTTTGAAGGAGAAAGTTTATTTCATGTGTATCATGTACTTACAGATCATTCGAGGTATAACTGTGAATGCTGGGGTTTTTCCTCTGGAAATCTGAAAGACATTCAAAAAATGAATCATTTCTAATCCTGAAACAGGGCTCTTTCTATTCCACCAGCATTGCCCAAACAGTTTAAATCTCTTTGCTTAAGTGGACTTGCAGTGATTCAGCTGAGTGGGACTCAGAAAAAAGGCGTTTTATGCAAGATCAACTTTCTGCCCTCAGTGACTCAACTACTCCTAATGCAACTGCATGGGGTTCCTCTAACCTTGTTCAAGAGCAACATCTGTGCTACAGATAATATATAGTATTGAAGGATCACATTCAGTTTTGATGCCATTGGTGCCCTGCTGCATTGAAGCAGGACTTTACCACAGCCTTGAATGTCAAGGAAGTGTAATTCAAATTTGTCTCCAGCTGATACTGATTCAAAAAAATACATGTTTTCAATTCAACAGAGCATTCAGTCCTGTACTTAAGTATTTTCTTGACTCAGAGCACACAACCTAATACCTCTTGAAGACTTTGCTATGTACAAAATAAGATGCTGTTTTCCAGCCAGCAATGGCCTGGGTCACAATGTCATCCTCTCCTCCACTGGTACATCTTTTTGCATACATTTCCTTTCCAAATATCCAGATAATTCACTCTAGGTGGCAGTCTGTTTTATCAGAATGGCCAGAGCAAGCAAGGATTGAATCTAACTGATTTTCTTTGCTCTATAGTAGCTCATCCTTCAGAAGAGAGGAAAAGATAGATCATTGAAAAAGTGTGGGGAAAGCACCACTTATGTCTCGATTATGTTGTTCTGAAGTGGCTCCTACCTGGTTATGAAAAAGAGTTTCTAACTAGCAGATCTTAAAGCTGTTTGTCAAAAATGGCCAGTACCCTGGGGGGAAATTAAGACATGGCAACACAAAAAGGGATGCTGAGTTGGGAAGAGCAGGGAGATCTCCAAAATCCCCACCTCGTGTATTGTCTTCTAGATTACACTGTCCCCCCAAAGGATATCAAGCAGATGAATCTGTCATCATGATTGATGGGCAGAGATCAGATAAGCCGTGCTGTTGTTTCACTGCAAAATATTTTTGAATAATTATTTCTATTTCCCCATCTGCACTCCTTTGTTATGCACAGAAGCAAATGTCTCTTTAATGGGCTTATTCCTGTATGACTCCTTGGTCTCTACTATCTTTCTTGATATCTCCTCCAACTTCTAGCAGGTGTCTTCCCCCTTGGAAGGGTCCCATCCCTACTGTAGACATAGCATTTTCAGATGGCCTAAACACATGTATGATTTCCTCATACTGATGCAGAAATTTCTCCATATTCATGTGTGCTGTAGTCATACAGTCACTTTTCATGGAAAAACAGATAAAGCAGCAACAATGGCCACTGCCTAGTCAACATATAATGTTGGACCTCTACCAGAAACATTTTACCTACCAGTACCATGTATGTTATTCTGGACTAGTACAACTGCAGCTTGTGTCTTTCCCACCTTCCTCCATAAGGAAAAATACTAATATCTCTGACCATGAAAACATGGCCAAGACATTGCCTATGCATGGGAGTTCAAAGTTACACAGGCCTAGTGTTCAAAAGACTGCTCTGTGGAGGATGAATTTGTAAAGGAAAGTTTCTCATAGCCTTGGAAATTCGGCCAGCATGTGGGCAATAAGCCTCTAACTTCAAAGACTCAGTTTCATCTTTACCTGATCTCAGTAAAAGGAGAGTCAAGTCCATCTTACTGAGAATTTTCTGGAGCTGTAGAGTCAAGGTAGATGCATTTTTCAAATATTCCATCTAGTGAATATCCCTATTATGTGAACCACTGGGTGTTACTATAGCTGACCAGATTGGAGGCATTTCTATTTATCTGGACTTTTAAAAAGATGCTGTTTGGCTGGCTGATGAAAAACTTTGATTCAAAGTGTATTTAGATGCAAAATCATGGGCAGCATTTCTCCCATGCCTCTTGGAAGAACTGAAATAAGATGTTTCCATTTTCTTTACAATTGTTATGTTGTGATTTGCTTTTGAGTGAGTTTTTTTTCTTTTTTTATTGTTATTTTTCTTTTTGAAGTTGCTGTCTGTCTAAGCAGAGATTGTATTTAAGATCAATAGCATTGGACTAAATGAGCCCCTCTGCTTTGATATTGAAGCTAATCAGCTCTTGTCTGGCTTTTGAAACCTTTCAGGAGTCTTCTCTGCAGCATTATAATGACAGAATCCTTACTATGAAACTTCTAATCTGTTAGAAAGTGGATTTCCTAGGCTTTGTGTGACTAACTGGAAAGTTTGTTTGTATATTGCACCAAACTTAGCTACTATCTATTCTTTCTCTACATACTCTGGCTGCAGAAAACAATTCAATTTCAATTTCCACATATCTGTACAAACACTTTAAATTCACCAGGACAGAGGTGCCCAGGTGATGTGCCTTCCTTGTTATTCCAAGACCTTTCTTTTGCTGCTCAGGTGCTGTAGCTCCCCAAGTAGTGCCACAACCCCACAACCAAGCCTGCCTGTCCTCTAACCCAGAGTGCAGAAAACTATAGCACTGCATATCACTGCAGTTTTCAAACAGAAAGATGGTTGTATCCTGGGCACTTCACAGTGGGCACCATTTTTTCTGCAAGAACTTTCAGTCAGACTTGTCCGATATCATGCTGTGAGTCTACAGCAGAGCAAGGCACAGACCCCAAGAGACCTGACATGTTCTGCCCCATCTTAACATGTCTCATGTCTTTCCAGCCAAGCTTCTCTTGAGGAGCTCAAAAAGTACTGGTATATTCACAAGGGTGACTGCTTTTCCCTTTTTTCATTAGCTTCCTTTCCCTAGACAGAAGCTTTTATAGGCCCTAGGATTCCCTAGGGTCCTCTCCAAAGTGTTTGCTTTTATCAGGAGTTTTTCCTGGGTTACCAGGGTAAAGCCCTTCATTTTTCAGTGCTACATACAGCTTCCCTCTGCAGAGATGTCTCTGGAGTTGCAGGTCAGAAGGAACAGCCTCTGGTGGGGATTCTCACCATCCCATGCCCAAAACAGGAGGGAATTTGGGGTCAGTTTTCAGGTGGTGGAGATGTACCAAATCTGATTTATACCCTATAAACATGATTTGCAATTCAGGTCTTGTTTTTCAGTAGAAAAAGGAAATAAGACTAGGCTGACTTTTGTTAGGGGAGAGCAACAGAGTGATATGCTCTCCACCCTCTGTCCTGACAGAAGTTTTGCCCTTTGCCAGCCAAGGCAAAAAACAGCACAGAAAGGTGGTTGAAGAGAAATTGATTCTGCAGGCAAGAGTTAAATTATGGTGCCTGGGATTTATTAAAACATCAAGGTCATATATTCTTTGGAGTCCTATGTCTAAATTTGGAGAGGAAATCACTGAGCTGATGAGAGTTCAGACCTGTGCTTTCCATGTCTACTTTTGGAGAGGAAAGTCCTACCTTTTGTGGGTGAGAGCACAGTGTGGTGTTTCATTAGAGACCCCTGAAATTTCAACCTGTCTCCTTGTCACCACCAGTTAAGTGTGAACAGAGGAGTTGTAGGTGAATTTAAGTCCCCTTTCCAAAAGGATGTGGACTTCCAATCAAACTTACAAGATGGTTTGCAAATGACCTGAGAAATCTAATTATCCAGTGAAAACTAAGTTGTGAATGCTCAAGGCTAATGATTGGACAGTGGTGACTGTCCTTTCTCTCTTTTAGCTCAAATATAACTGGATCTGTTTAGAACTGATGTAAGCTTGGTCCTTGAGACTTCCAAGGCTGTAAGATTGAAACACGGTGACATTGCTGGATCTAAAGGCATGGAAGATTCACTTGACTCCTAATCTTCACTTATGGAGGTACAGGCTTTCCTAGCATGGATTTTGCAAAGATTTCTCAAAGACAACATCACTACTTATTTGTTTATCAAGTTGGCATGCAGCCATGAACAGATTTTATTATATATGTATATTTGTGTAATTACCTGTTATGAGAGAATTACTGCATTTACAACAGAAAGTCCTAGCTCTGGAATGATAAGTCCTGATGCATCCTGAAGTAGTATCACACCAGAAGTCAGATTCTTATCCAACTGAAACAGAATAGAGATTGCTTTACGTCTAGTTATCTGATGGGGTTTGTCCAGTGCACCTTAAGGTTCAAAAACGAGGGGTTTTTGACGAGCAAAAAGAGAAATAAAATTGTAATAGTTTCTAAGTTGTCACAGTTTCCTGGCACACCATATAAACCAGCTGCTAGGAGTTAATCCCTGAGAAAATCTGAGATATCTTTGACAAACACCATTTAATTCTTTCAAGGGTCATTCCTGTGGCTCTCTACTGCAGGATTTGTCTCTGTTTCTGAAATGCGGATGCCAGAATTCTTCTCCAATTGAGCTGTCACTCCAAAGCGGCACTGTGCTATTGATCTGACACCAGAAAGCCACTGACAGCAGCGACCACGTGTTGGGAGATTCTGCCTGATGTGAGAAGCAGTTGATACATCCAGAATGAGGGGCAAATAAACTGCCACAAGCTCCTTTGGCTGCCGAGGTTGGCAGATGCTACTTCGCTATGACTTTGGCGCCAAGGGGAAGCAGAAGATTGAAGAGGTTGGGATCTCTCTCCTGCTTCATCTTTGAGCACTGCATTATGTTAAAAAAGTCACACGACTTCCCTGTGTTTACACTGTTAAATCAGACTTACACTGTCAAATTTCGTGGACAATTTGTCTCTGTACAATCACACAACATTTTGGCCCAAAGGACACTGAACATCTTGTCAAGCGATGTTACCCCAATGACAGTAGAAAAGATCACTGTAGTATCTAACATTGTCCCTTCTCATTCCCCTCTTCATTTTGGAATGTCAGGGCTGGCCCTTAACTACAGGTGTAATGCTACTTCAATGAATACTTTGGAGATTGTTTTAATTTCTTAGGTAGTTGAACTCTTCTTAGTTCTTGAGGGTCAATACTGAAGAATTAAGTCACTTCAGGAAGTTATTCTGTCACCTTAGGAAGGCCTTTTTAATGCTGGATTTTATTTTATTTAGAGTTTTGGATGAATCCTACCCCCGTCTTGAAATACCTATGGAGCTCCTTGTCCAAGGATTTCCTTGGGAAGCCTTTTTTCTGCCTGCCGTTCTCCATTGCTTACATATGGTTATTCTGTGTCTTTTGCAAAGAATGCATTGTTGTTGTTGCTGTTTTCTTTCGTTTCTTGAGAGTCTTTTTAGGAAAAAATGTAACTTAATATTTCCAGTAACATGTATTTCCTATTTTCCATTGTATTTCCTGTTTTTCCCCTTAGTAACAAGGGAATAACTCTAGATAATTCTCTTCCTCCTGATTTGTGCTGATTCTTGAGAACAGGCTCAGGCCAAGTTTTTTGACAACTGCAACAACTAATCAGACAGAACAAAGCTGCAACACATGCTGGTAACGTCTTAGTAAATGAGATAAACCTCTTCCTTTCCGAGTTGTGTTTTGTCCTGTTGCTCTGTATTTCACATGAATCATAAAATCACTAATGAAAAGGATGTTAATAGGCCCAGGCACTTCCTTGCAGGATGGTAGAGCAGCCTGGACAGTAAATGGAATGAGTTTTGTTAGTGTCACTGAGAATTAGCCTAACCAACATCAGCAGTGACTATTAATACTGAAGCCATGACATTTACAGGTACTTTCAATCAAAGCTTCTGGGAAAGGTGTTTATTGCATTTAAAAAGACCTTGATTAGTCTTTATATGGGTGATGATTTCTTAAGCCAGAGGCTAATGGACATCTGAAGCCTGAAAGGACTGTTAGATTATTTACTATAACTCCCTGTTGGCTAGGCAGACTTCCTAAATGGACCTTTTTGCTATAGGCTTGAGACAAAAGCCTTATTGCAGAGTATTGGATAAGAACACACTAAACGTTGGAATAGGGTGCTATGACTCTGATACCCTGTATTGTCAGCCAACGTATCCTAATCTTCAGAAATCTTCCCAGACTCACTCTTTACATAGCCAGGGCTGGCAATGCTGAATTTATCATGCAATCAGAGCTGTTATGCTCACTGAGGCACCAGGAATATAAAATATCACTGAATAGAAGGAGCAGCAGGCATCTCTTATGCTCCCCTTTACCATGCTCCTGGCCAGAATCTTCAATGTGTAAAACAGCTTACAAAAATACAGAGGTATTAGGTGATATTATGTCCACACTCCAATTAACACCAATGCTTTCTCTTTTTGCTAGCTAACTGTCCAAGAAATTGATTTCTTTGCTTTCAAAACTTTCAACAAACTCAGATGATCTGTCAAAGAGATGTATGAGCCATTAAAATCCACAATTACATTACTTCAAGCTATAATTAAGAAGTCGGGTCCCCACTCCAGTCCTCAGCCATTGATTTCTAAGGGAAGAACATTTCAGTGGTGATGTAAACCCCAATGAATCACCAGACTTCAAGCAGAAAAAAAAAATTTAGCTCCTCCCAAACAATCTCATATAATGAGCTTTACTGAGAAAAAGTAGGGGGGGTGGGGAAGAAAGGCTAAATCATTGTAAATTTGGATTGCGTTTTCATAACCATTTAGGATTGGAGTCAAGTATAATTTGACATTTTACTGATACTTCCAGTATTTAAAGCTGACAAGTATTACATTAAATTTTACCATGTAAATCTGATATGACAATAAAAGCCCTCTTGCACTTTGCTTAGGAACTGTTGCAACACAATGCAAATAGAAATGCCATGCAAAAAATTAATTCTCTACTTCTGTCCACTAATTCTTCCAAGCTTTCTAAAGCTTTTTTCAGTTACCTGAACAGGCTTTGCTACTTTCTTTTTCCAGTTTCCTCTACATTCCAGGAATTTTATTAAAAAAAACAGTGATGAAGCCAGCCAATGCTTGTTGCTTGTTTCGTTTTTCTTTTCAGTAGCTGTTGCATTTGTCCTGATGAAACTGAAGCTGCAAGGCTCCCCCTCTGCTTCATATGCTTTGTGGCTCTTCCCTGAGATAACTGCTAAGGTGTCACCCTTGTCTGAGTACTAGTTGTATCTTCCCATATCTTTATCACATGCTGACTCTCCTGAACAAGAGGAGCAACAGAAGAGTGGTATAGCAATGATAGTGTGCCTGCCATTCTTTGTATTATGCTTCTGTGCCATCTGTACTGTTCTTCATGGKTTTTTTTTTCTGAAGAACGTTTCCGCTGCTCCTTACTACAGAGAAACCAAGTTTCCAACATTAAAATAATAGATCTTTGTTAACAGTCTTCCACAAGATTAAATTAATGAATAAATAAATAATGCATCGTACTTTTGACAATTCAGATGTCTCCTTAAGAAACAAGTATCAGTTGAAGGTATAAACTTGCTAGGAGTCTAATCACACAGGAGATCAAAAGGTGAAGTACAATACAGAACTGAACAGGTTAAAAGGCTAAATCTGTTGAATGAATAGATTTCCTTGCTTATACCACACCAAGTGGCATTTCATTAAATGCCTTTGAAAAGAAAGACCTCTTAAAAGATATAGAGAAATAAACATGACAAGAGGACTGATGTGCCCAGGGAAAGACTGATTTTTGTTATTGTTTATCTAAAAAGAAGCATTGCATGAATATCTGGAATAAACCTCTAGAGAGCAGGGTTCACAAACAGAGATCAAAAGAACGTATGAGGTTCAGCAAAGGCCACCTCTGTCCTTAAGCCACTATTTATCTGTGTTATAGGGCTGTTAAGAAAATGACATTTCCGTACACCAGTGCAATCTGTTTAACAGGCTTCTACTGCATTGGAAAATCTTTTCTGCTGGTCATTAGATTTGCTGTAGAGCTTCTGACTAATAGGTCAATGGATCACTTTGTCCATCATTTTCCAGTCTAAGGTTCTCAGTGCTGATGTGGCTGAAAAGACAGCAAACTTTTAATCCTGGTCTTAAAGCACTAGGGTGGGATTATGAAGGTTTTAAGATATTTGGGCATCTGAAAGTCAGTTTTCTTAGGGTTCCTTCCACTTGCTGTTTCCTGCTCACCCTACCATGTCGCAGAAAGAGTGATGCACTTCACTCATAAGAGAGAAGCAGCAATATGTTTATTGATATAAGACAGTGAGTTAGCAAAGTTCAACAGTAAACGCGACAGTGGTTTAACAAGATTCAATGGCAAGGTACACTTGATTATTTACTGCATAGAGGACAGGGTCAGAAAAAACTGTTAGAGAGACCATCCCACTGAGTCACGAGGTTCAGAGAAGACCCCCTTGTGTTCTTAACTCCTTCCCTTAGAGGAGTCTAGGTGTGGCTGGATCCAAACTTAGTCCCGGACTTGGTCAACGGTTTATATCTAAAGGTTTATATATGTGCAATCAGTCCTTTATATCACTTAGCTAAGGTTACAAAGTTTCAGTGCGCTTACTCCCAATTCACTTACTGAGTATCTGAYGCAATAAGGATTCTCTCAACCTCAAGGAGTAACCTAGAGAGGCGTCCCTACTCAAGGGGAGATCCTGGCGTGCAGCCCGCTGCCATGCAGGAGAGCTCAAAGGGCTCTTGGGCTGCTCACTATGGGAGTAAGATGATTGACTTGTATTCATATTTACATACCAACTGCAGATGTTAGTTTCTTCCAAATTTGGCTTGAGTCAGACATTGACCAGCACTGTGGTTAGGTGGACACATTGCCATAAATTAGCCCTTGGCTATTGTGTTGTTATTTGTCTCCCCCAAATCCACTTTGAGCTGGATGCATCCATCACAACCAGACGCATCCATCACGACCGCCACTGGTGGTTATCGCTTGAGCAGGGTTACGGGAAAAGGTCAGGTCGGGGGTGGGGGGTGGGGGGGCGAGGCAGGGAGGGGGAGCACACCATCACATACCACCATCAGCCTACAGGCACTCTGCCTAGGGGCAACACAGAAATATCTGAGGAATATTCGCTCCCTGTGGATGCCACCTTCCCTCAGACTCACTGTAGTGTTCATTACTGTGCTATGGATTCCCTACCTGTGCTTGGTTCAAGAGGGAAAAGGTAAGTTCTCCTTTTTGTAAGTGGCAGGAAACTGGAGACTGCTAGTTTAACTCAAATGAGATTGCCAGGACCCAGCATGCTAGATAGGGAAACACCCTCTACAGCTGACAGGAAATGTTGAGTAGCAGGATGAATGAGATGTGGACTCTATCCTGCTCAAGATATTTGGGTACTTAAACCCAGGAGAGGACAAGATACTTCTTCCTAATGCCTTAAGGTTCAGTGATCAAACCATGAAATTTCAATTTTGATTGCGGAATGGGAATCCAGAGATTCTAAAGCTTCCACCACTGCACTTTTTCACACCCAAAAGAGCTGCATTTCATGGACAGTGAGGATACTGCAGAAGTTATAAGAAGCGTCATTTCAAAAGTGGCTGTAAGAATTTGATTTTCAGTCAGCCCTACCTTAAAGCACTTAAGGATCTTTTGTTATGAAAGTTACAATAAAAAATGAATTTTAAATTCCACAGAATTTAGCCACCCCTCTTCACCCAAGTGTGAAAATAATAGTGATTCTTTGGGGTTTGGGTTTTTTTTAGCAATCCCCAGTAAATGCCTGGAGAGAAAATTCAGATATATGACAGGACAGCTGAAAGTATAAAGAAAATGCAAATCAACATGCAAATATCAGTCATGAGTGTAAAAAAGCCCACTTAAATGAGCACCATGATACGTATAGTATAAATACAATGTGTATCCATTCCTCATTTTAATCCACTTTTAACAACAACAGAGTTTCTCCAGAAATGGTGACATATGTGAAGGTACCTGAGTAGGAAAACTAAAGTTTATCCATTTCTGAGATCTATCACCTCTGCTTATTCCTCCTTCTAGAGAGAATTATATAAAAATAGCATGCTACTCTTCAATTCACCATCAGGCATTGAAATATTCAAATCAGCTTTGGTGGGGTGGATTTGCCTGATCACGGGAGCTGACAGAACATGGTACACAGACTGAGAAATTGATTTGGAGATGTTTTTCATTGTTAATAATAAAGTTATACAGAAAGGGCAGATTCAGAGAGGGCATGAAGCAACTCTCCCCTAGACATTAAAAAGATGGGATTCAGAAACTGTAATACTTTTCATTACATGATTGTTGTCTATCTGACTTACACTCAACAAATCAAGGCAAATCCTACTGAGGCATACATAATGCTCTCAGCAACAGATGCTGACAAGTGCATTAATAAATCATGATCATCATTAGAATTCTTAAACCAATATTTTGCTGCTAGACATGCTGTTTATTGCAATTTCTTATTTTTGTTTAGTTTATTTATTTATTCAGATTTTACTAATCTTTACATACGACATTAATTACTCAAATGGCTCTAGCAGATTAGTTTACGAAGGTCACAATCAACACAATTAGGGTCTGGAACAGACAGCTGATGCTTTGACATGGAAAATGAGAGTCAGGACTCTGGAGACAGTAGTGATAAGAGTTAATTGTGAAATGTTGTGTGTTGGCAGTTGAGAGTCAAGTTCAAACAGACCTGGTTTCTGGATTGCAATAATATTGGRTCTTGGGTGACAGAAATGAAAAGAATAGTCTTTGGAGTAAATCGGTTTGAAAATAAGACTGTTGTAGTGGGTTGCACAACTATTCCTCTGTCTTTAGCGATTTCTCCTTTCCTCTGTATTAGATGGTGGACAGCAGACTTAGTAGTAGCCTCCCTCAGCAGAGCATCTCTTATAGATTTTTACCCGAAGATGCTTGCAGTAATTTTGCACTAAGCAGCTATCTAGTTAATGCTCTTACTGCTAGTTAGGTCACAGTGGGCCCTCAATGCTCATGCCACCTTCATAGTGTCCTGAGTCAATGCAGGTTTCTTCTCATTTCACCTTTCCATAGATCCTACTCAACCAAGAAACTGGACAAGCTGGAATCACCATCTCATAAATAGCATTATTCCCTGAAATTTAGGAACAGCTTTGGCTTTATCGGGCTTAAACTCAAAAAGACCTGCAGGTGTGTGTACTCMACATTGTATACCTAATATCTATGGAAAAAGAAGAGACAAGATCCTATGTCCACCATCCTGGTTACCAACAGAAAAGACTGGAAGAAGAAATCTTCTGAGCTGGTTCACCTCCAAGATCAGATCACTTTTTGCCACAACAGTAATGAATTTCATTCCAGCATCCACCATGTAGCTTCCTCAGAGTTTCCTCAGAGGAAGTCCACAGTCACTGGTACCTCCTGTTCTGTATCAATGACCTGACTGATAAAACCAGCTGCCTCCTCCAACTGCCATGCCCAGCCAGAAGAGAGAGAGGATACATTGCAGAGCTGATGTATCTCAGAGCCTACAAGGGAAATGAGTACTAAACTGTGATTCTTGTACAAGTGCATAAGCCATCTATATTTTGTCTTGTCCTGCAGAAGCATCCTCAGGCAGTCCTATTGTCCTTAACAGATGCAGACCCCTGAGCAAGTAGACCAGTATCACAGTTTTTTCTCTTTCTTCTTGTACAACAAACAAGACATAATTCAAGTGCCTTGGATAGTGTCAACTGCTCTGAAATGATACTGAAGGAACAGGTTGGATCCTGTGAGAACCTTCCATGTTCTGCAGATGTCATGCTTAAAATGAGTGAAGCTCAGACACTGACTTCGGCTTACTCAGTTGTGTTTAATTACCTCTTCTGATCAGGGCTCTGGGGGCTCCAGAAAGAAAGCAACACAAGAGAGAAGGTTCATTCCATGTAAGTGCTATATATGGACAGAAATGCTCTTTTACTTCTAATAATTATTTAAAAACCTACCTAAATACTGATTTATGTGTCAAAGCTGTAAGCACTCCATTGATGAGGTAAATATACAGCTAGGGATTGCTTAACACAATAGACTTGGTGGCGGTTACGGTCTATCAGACAAATGTATATTTAGCCCAAAGTTGAAGCATGCATTATTTACTTGGTTGACATTAGCAGCTTGATGAAGCTGCTCTGGGAGCTGTTATGAGACACCAATGCAATCCAGAGTGGCGGAAACGCTGGCAAATGAAGCCCTGACATAATGCCTCATAGCAGCTGTGTAGCCTCAGCTCGTGGCTTGGTTCAGAGATGAGTGTGGATGTATGGGCAGAAAGCAGGTGCAGGTTTTCCTAGGATAGCTCACAAGCCATTCTGCAGTACGGCATTCTTCCTTCCCTCTTGAAGACTACATGAAGCTGCCACATGATTGGAAAGCTAAATAACTTGTGATGGAGAAAAATGGTCCCTTCCAAAAACCAAGCTGTGTTTGTTTTGCAATTGATCTAGGAGCCAGCTTTTCAGAAAGGCTCAACTCAAAAGAAAGAGGGTGACTGTCAGATAGATATGAATAGGGACTGCATCCGATAGTGTCTCCTTAATTAGGGTTTAGCAAGTGACCAAAGAAACCAACAAACCAACTGTATGAGGGAAAGCAATCCCAAGACAAAAAAACTTTGGCTCTGTAGTTAATGTGAGGCATTATTTGCTCCACAAATTCACTGTTTATCCCTTCCTGATCCCCACTTCACAATTTTCCATTTTGGCCATACCTGAGTACAAGATCCCCCTTTCTTTCTTCTCTCTCTCTGTCTCCGCTGTGATACAGGATACTCAGGACAAGGATATTTAGGATGCACCATCAATTTAGATACACCTGCAGGCAATGCACTTTTCCCAGTGAATCCAATGGTGGCCTGTCAGCACCAGTCATGTACGCTAGGAACAAATGGGAATTCAGTGCAAAGGAAAGATCCTGGTTCTGAGTCATTACTGTTAATCAGACTCATAGCCCATGGTTTTTCATGGCATAACCTCCAGAGTAAGTCACTCTGCAGGGCTTTCTGGCTTTCTTATTACTACCTATAAAGATATCCTTTAAGGAAGTGCAGCCACTTCCATGTGGTTCTGATTGCACTGAAAGCCTGATGATATCCATCTTTTTCCTTCCCCCCCATGAGCAGCGCACTGCCAGCAGCATCCAGCTCTGCAACACACAGACTTAGGCACTTCTCTGTCCCAGCTTTTGTGAAGCATTAACCAATTCAGGGAGAAGTACAGGACACTAAGTGCTCTGAGGATCATACATCTGTCTGCTATAATAAGTAGACCAGCACGCACACTGCCAAGCTCAGACAAGGATAAATCCCGAGTCAAACCCTTGCCAGACAGTTCGTGATATTAGCTCAGTAGTCAGAAGGCTTTAAAAAGTCACGTTGTGATCTTTTCACTTGTTTTCTGTTGCTGTTCATGGGAAGATGAAGGAGTGGAAAGGAAGTTTAGAATTTTTCAAAGTTTTTCCTGAAATGTTGGAAACTAGAGAAAGAGTGTGTGTGAATGAAAGTCTGAGAGTATCACAAAATCAGATATCTCCCGGATCCTGAGCTTTCAGGGGGAAAAAAAAAGGCTTGCAAAGAAGATCTTGCATTGCAAATGTGGCAGTACTATTCAATATTCCCTTGTCTATATAAAAGATGGAGCTAAAATATACGCTGTAAGCAACAAGTCCTATTTTTACAGCTTTATGAAAGATTAAAGAGATTTAACAGTTAAAAAAAGTGTCTGGTCCTTTGAACCTTGCGTGGAAGATGTGTAGCACCCTTGTGGATTACTTGAAAGGGGTCAGTACAAGTCTGTGTTTTATTTCAAATCTCCTGTGTTGCCTCAGATAAATCACCAGCCATATTCTGATCAGTATGGTAGCACTTTAAACACTAAAATAGACTCCATCTTATTTCAGCTCTACACGCTGTAGAAAAAAAAGAAGTTGTAGTCAGATGGATCTAGTACGGGTATGCAAGCTTGTCATCATGCTTTTCCTCATCGACAGTACAGGGAGCCATGTTCAGTGTTATGCACTGTAAGATATGATTTTCAGTAAGGGGAAACGTGAGCTGTCCACCGACTGCATGAATTTACCTACACTGGACTCATTTCCAGCACTGCAGTAGGTGGTCTGAGCATGGCCCTTAGTCTCTCTCATTGTATCTGCCCTTCTTCCTCGCAGCAATGCTCTGAGTTTCTTGGCAACTGAAATAATAAAGTTAATGTAAAAGCTGTGGATAGTCTCTGCAAATATTTTAACCTGCTTTAACTACCTTCAGAGCAAGATGCTTGCCTAGCACTGTGCACGGTTTGTTGTGGTAAAGCAAGGGTCTTCCTCTGTTTCCTTGGGGGAGGAAGCAGCAGAGGGGCTGGTCCTGAGGCTGCCACTACCGTGACCAACTCATTGGTGTCAGCCAGGGCACTATACAGTCCCCCCAGGAGAAAGGAGGACAATCCTGACTCTGGAGTGTAGCTCTGAGGCACGAATTGCCTCCACAGAGGGTCTTTACCGTAGATCTTCACTGGCTAACATGGAAAGAACCAAAGACCAAAAAATTAATGGGGAGGTTTATGACCAAAGAATTAAGAGGACTTTTCGCCTTTGCTTTTGTTCTTTCTCTCTAAACACCACTTTGCCTCCTAAACTTTCATTTTGCTTTAGATAACTAGATAGTCAGTACACAAATCCGATCACAAGCCAGGTGATCTGATTGGCTAAGCTTGGTCTGCCCTGCAACATGGCTGAGAGTGAGGGGGAGGCTTGAGGCCTGGTTTGGGGGACAGAGATTGTGGGGTTTATGTTTTATCAATTTCTGCTCATACTGATGAATATCTGATTCAAGCTAAGTTCTCTCTTGCAAACTGCCTTCTTATGTTATGGTATTTACAGCTTTTTAAAAGACTTCTGAAAGCACAGGAGCTATATTGATTAACTTGCATCTTTCATAATGTGAGTGTGTTTATCCAAACAGTTTTCTCTTCTTTTTTAACCTCAGATGAATTATGAGTTGATGAATGGTGAAAATCAGCTGGCTGAAGCTTGGATTGCTTTAAGGCTTGTACTCTTTTAGACTCATGCCCCATTTTAGATAGATAGGCTTAGTGCGAGTAGGTTATTACTCACAGGCTGAATTCCTGCAGACCCTGCCACAGACCAAGGCCACCCAGACAGATGTGTCCTGCAGATATACCGATCACACAGAATGGATGGGCCCCATAGAGTGTCTGAACAAAACACATAACGTAAATAAGGAGACAGTTTCATACCATTGCTATGATGGGCATATGTGTACTATAGGTGGACTGTGAATGTCCATTACTAAATGCACCTGAAAGACAGAAGTCTTTTGCGCATCAGCTGAGTTCCTCTATAGAAATTTCTTGGATTTCAGCAGCAAAGGTAGCACACATGAGACGGAAGAAGATTGAGTCTCCCTCCACTTTCAGTGCTCAGACTCTTTAATACAAATGAGACCCTAAAGATGAAAATAATTATTCACTTGTGTTGTTTCTTCCCTATTCTGCCCACATACTATGAAACAGTAAAGTATTTCCAGTATCCACAGAAACCTCAAGCGTGATAAGAAATGAGATTTCTATAAGGCGATATTTTCCCTCTGATTATGTAGTATATTAGCTCGTGTACCCAGCTGAGAAAAAGTATTAAGCCTAGTATACAGAGAAAACAAATAGGAGGGCGATACTTAGCCTTAGGGCTGGAGGAGTTCTTAATTTCTTCCATTTCCTCAGCTCTTATTTATACCAGAATCAGTTATGTTGCACAGTCACGGTTGGCTTGGGAGACCTGAAAGTGGGATGAAGGGCAGCAGGAAGAAATGAACTTTTCAATTGATGGATGAAGAAGTGTTTCCATGTACATAGCATATTAAAAAAGACTATACTGAAAGAATCAGTGGTTCCTTCTCACCTTGTGGTGGCATCTGTCAAGTTTAGAGGGAATGGGTATTTCTAGTGTCTGCTATAAAATGAAGTGGGGTTGGAGGAGGAATTGATTTCCCTGTAAAACAGAAGCTTTCATCAAATCAACTATGAGATTTTATTTCTCAAAATAAGAGAAAGAAAAAAATCATCTTTGTTCCAATGTTGAAGTGGTTTCATATTCAGCTGCTGAAAAAAGGGAAAGAAACTGGGGCAGAGGGGCACAGAGAAAGAAAATTATTGCAGGGGAATTTTTTGATGGAGGCAATCCTACAGGAAAATTACTATTTACAAAGGATATGCACGGGGGCAAGCAATTCCCTTTCCCTCCTCCCATCCAGGTGGCGAAGCAAAAGATGGTGAAACCAAGATCCATCCTGTTCCTGAGCAGTGCAGCTCTTCTGCTACCCAGGGAGGGGAGAGGTTTTCATGATGTGCTTGTTATACTGGGAGGTTTGGCAACACCCCTATGGAGTTCCTCAACCAGGGGATAGCAGATTGTAGCTAGAAGCCCAGTTATTTTCAACCAGAAGGAAAATGCTACCTTTTTTTCACATCTAAATACTCTGTCTTTCATTGCCACTATCACTCTCACCAAGCCTATGCCAGACTTTCATTCCTGCTGCTTTCCCAATGCCATCTCTCTCCAAAAGGGACTTCTAAAAGTCAACAGTGGAGACCTCTGCTCTGGCACCATTTTAGAAGTGAGCATATACTGTCTCCAGCCTGTTCAGCTGGACCCAGACCTTGCAGCAGTACAGTCCAAGCACTATATGGCTACCCAAAATGCAAAAAGATGGAGCCAGCCACGAGGCTGCTGCGAGCCTGCCATGCCCTGAGGTGGGTTTGCTGCAGGGGTGCACATGGCACCGCTGAAGGGGGAAGCAACCCATTTTGATGGAGACCAACTCAGGCAGGAAGCTTATCTCTTCTGCTGCAGTTGCTGCTGACCGGTGGTTTCGAGATGGCTGCGTTACTTCACTTCCCAGATTCAGCTGGGCCAGCTTTTTTCCAGTCTGACACCTTTTTGTCAGAAAACGCAACATTTTACAAATAGTTTTATAAGAATTTTATTCTGAATGGAGCTTTATCTTAAATGGTCAATGTTTCCCCAAAACAGAGGCCAGCTTTTCTTTGCGCTTCGACTGTAATTTCTCCCTTTACCCACCTGGCTCCAAAGCTCTGGGGCCAGAGATGCTTCTTATTTCATGAGATGACTGTAGTATGTTCAGCGGAGCCCTGATTCCCTGGGGCAAATCTGGATGCTACTGTAATACAAACAGCAGCAATAACTCTCATAGAAAGCAATACTTTGTCTATGCAAACAGAGTCCACCCTACTGAGATGCTCTTTTGCTGCAGACAATCTTGTCGTTTCAGAGGGATGTATCAACATTATCTCTGACATGGCGCTCTCCTGTCAGAGCTGTAAACAGCAGGTCCTTTCTAAGGTGATGGCTGTGTAGTGGCAGAATCTCTGCATCCTACCTCTCAGCGCTCCTAGGAGGATAGCTGGTTTACAAATCTTTGTGAGAAGTAACTCTCAGTCTCTAGTAAGTGAAGTGTTTTAAAAAATAAACCCTGTACAATCTTGTGCCAGAATAGATTTCACTTTCAACCAAGTAAAACTTAGTTGTAGACTTTGCCTCTTCATTTATTTTCCTTTATTTTGATTTTGTATTGTTATGCGTAGACATATTTTTGGGTGCTTACAAGGGACTTGCAATCATTCTGTGGAACACCTGAGGCTGCACCATGGATCACTATTGATCTACGGACCACTGGAAAAGAAATGTGGCTTGAAAACCTTCTGCCAGCATCAATCAGTTAATGCAATGGGGGAGACCGAGTCTTTCAGTTCCCTGAAGTCAGCATTGTTGAGGCTTCTAGCATAACAAGGACATGAAAGAGTATTGGACATGAGCTCAGTTTCAGAAATAAGAATATTTCACTGAAGTAGAAACCAGAGTTGTTTTAGACTATAGTTTTCCCACAGGCCAAAGAGAGGCAGTGCTTTCTGGACAGGTCACTGCACTACACTTAAGAAGTCTTAAATCGTATTTCAGCTGTGGCACTGGTTTCCAGGACAAGATGCTGTGTTTGTCTCTGCCTCAGTTCCCCTGCCTGTGAAATGATAATGTAATCCAAAGCATACTGAAGGAAAGTGCTCYGAAAGAGCTGAATATATTATTAACAGTAACAAAACAAACACTGCTTGTTTTAATATGAATATTACATTCTCAGACTGCACTGCATTTACAGCTCCACTCTGGAAATTTCCATTAAAGAAATACAGAAAGCTCAGACAGTCACAGATTCATATGGCATGAAGAAAAGAAAATGGACCTTGAAAGAAACCAATAATTCTTGTGGTCAGAGCAATCCAGCAAGACAGTAGTCAACCAGGTCCCTCCAATGGGGGCTGGGCCAGCATGAAGGCTCCCAAATTTAGCACACATAGATCAAAAAGGYATAAAAGACACAAGTCCAGACAAACAGGGCAGGCTAGCTTGCTCATATGGTTGCTCTGATAATTAAGGCTTACAGAGAGTGCACATCCATGCTCAAATAATGCCCAAAAGGAGGCAGCCAGAACACAGCCTGCCTCTGGAAGGGTTTGACTCACATGCTGCTGAGTTATTCATGGCATGTGAGCTGTGTGGAAGAGATCTTTTTATTTTGTTTTGGTTTAATGTTAATGGGAGAATCTTTTCTTTTGAAAACAGCCTCCTAATACATCAGGACAGCTGCCTGGGATACACCTCATTTAGCGGCAATTGTCTCTGTAATGTTTATAACTCTCCCACCGCCATCCAATATACAGTCATCATTTATCCTCTCATTTGCCTAACACAGTGTTAAAATGCCCTTCCAGTGCTTTGTTTTGCTTACTTTTCCATTCCCTTGCTGTCCTCATGTTAGAGATGTTAAAACCTCTTTTGAAAAACTGACATCTCCGTGTCAAGGATTTGTGACTGAAGGATGCTTTCTCCACTCTTTACCCTGCAGCCTCTCCCTCCTGTTTAATTACAAGCTTGGGAGTGTGAGACATGATCTGTCATTCCTCGTTGATTATATTTAATAGATGCACATTTTGGGCTCTTCAACAAACTGACCAGACATATGGAGCATGTTAATCTGCTTGTGAAGTCTGCCCTTTTAAAATCAACAATGCCACTCTCTCCTCAGCTGAAACCTCAGGAAATGAGGGGGGAAAAAAA